>JAQIXJ010004777.1:0-10291 GCA_034700185.1 Phthiracarus laevigatus | reverse complement strand
GTGCCCTATACTGCCAAATTACTACTAGTCGTTGGTAAACCTACAACGTTCGACTCTCACTAGTCAAATACACTACATGAAAAATCTGGCGCAGTCGGTAGGATTCATTACATCGCCGATTTGGTAGGAAAGTTCATCCACGAATTGTGCATCAACGGTACGGTAGGATAGTTCATCCCCGTTTTGGTAGGATCTGGAAAAGACAACTTCGGATAATTACATCATCGAATTGGTAGGATAATTCACCAACGATTTGGCTAATTCTTCAGTTACTTCTGGTCAGCGATATCTTCAATTGGTTCTTAATTTAACTCTTCGTAATGCCTTCCATTCCGGAATTCGATTCCAAGAATTGCAGTTTCGCGAGTTATGTCTCTCAAGTCAAGTCCTTCTTCGTCGACCACGCCATCGCTGATGAACGCAAAGCATGCGTCTTCATGGCAGTAATGGGCTTATCGATGTTGGACAAATTGATTTGGTTATGCGCTCCTTGGGATCCTACTACGAAGACCTTCGATGAATTAGTGAAGATATTAAAAGATTATTACGAGCCATTATCGTTGAAAGTTTAGGACAAAGAAGTCGATAATTTAATTACTACGAACAATGAAGCGATTGGTCTACAAGTCGATGAGAAATCGAAAACATACTCTTTAGTTCAAGAAGTAAAAGATCAGAAGCAATCTTCAAGAAAACGAAGTAACCGTCGGCGGCCTTCGTAAACGAAGAACGCTGAGTCATCTCCTCTTCTTAATACTTGCACTGCATTCGATTCAATGGATTTTCATGATGGAAATCATTACAAGCATACTATTACAGACGTTTCGACTTGCACTAATACTACTACAAATGGTTATACGATACCATGTCCTACAAAGAATCTTATTACGGATTCTATTACTTCTATTACAAATAGTTCGACAGGAACTATATTACATTCAACGAATAATCCACTTCCGGATCCGAATTCGATTGCGTGTAAAGGTTCAACAGGAACGAGAGTGCAAACATCGAAAGATCTACATACAAATACTACTGAGTCTACTATTCTTTCTTCGATAATTGATTTTACGGATAATTCGATTACAGCGATTGACACTTATGGTTCAGCTGATACAGATATTCTTCAGAGTGCAACTCACGATTCGTATAATATTACTAATATTACTTCTACTACTTCTACTACTTCAATGGGAACGACGTGTCCATTCAATGATGAAGACCAATTTAGTTCAAATGGTAGTCCATCATCTTCGATTTCGTTGAAAGTTCTCAACACTTGCATACAACCTAAACTTCAATTCTCTGGTTTGTTCAATGCTTTCGTCACTATCAACAAAAATTCTAAGGTTTCGCGATTAATTCAATCAAAAGCCATCGCTTTGTTGGATGGTGACATTCGTCCAAAATTTTCTTTGGACTGGACAACTAATTCAAAGAAGTTTAGCACAGTACCCATTACTACAAGTGACAACCAGTTACTTATTCGGAAAAGCTTGTCACATTTCAAGAATTTCGTTGTTAACTTTAACGCAGATTGGCGTTTGTTAACAAACAACAATGAAGATTCACTTATTCAACATCCACTTCCAAGCTTATACAATTCAATGAAGTATCAAAGGAAAAGTTTACGCATCAAATCCGATGTCTCGCGTTCCGACTTTGATGCTGCGGTGGAGGAAGTGGTGTATACAAGTACTTCTGAAACCAACGATAACGATTCTGCTTCTAAAGCAAGTTCATCTACAGATGGTTATGTACAGTTTCTGGTAGTTGGTTTCCCGTTTTACGTACGCGATTTTCTTCAAATTCATACCAACTACTACGTTCAAACTTTTCAAGTATCTTCTAAAATGCAAGCAATTCCTTCAGTATTATTGTTTCAATGGTCAAGTTCTGTAACACATTCGCATTCAACTACTGAATTTGCTTTACATCTCGATTGGTTCTACTACTATACTTCAATAATGGAACACAAAAGTAGATGGAATGCATTAACGCATGACCTTTACTTGTGCCTACTCTACTACAAGTTCAATGACATTTCGATTCATTGGCGTAATCCATATTATAAACTTATTCGATACAATTTACAAATGCTTACTGCACTTAAATGGGATCCAACTGGAATTGGATAAATAATTATTGAACTCAGTTCTCTATTGCGATATGAAAGAGTCCAACATCATATCTGCGGTGGAGGAAATGTAGTGTATGTGAACTCCCCGTCACATCACTAGTCATTTATACTGTATTACTGTTTTCTAGAGATTTCTTATTACTCATAATTTCTTACTCGATGTTCAATAATTAGTTCATTAGTCATAATTCCTATGACTAATATATTTATTACTTTATATTTCAATATAACTTATTACTTGATGTTTAATACATCAGTATGTTTTCTACCTTCGAAGTATTCACTTCAATATTATTATCGTTAATGTAACTCATTGTAAAGTAACTCATTAAACATATTCAGTGCTTATTTCCAGTCGTTATTATATACTACATTATTTCCTATGTTTTACATGCTATTCACTTTGTTGGTAATCGTGATACACATTTACTTCTGTGGTACCATTCCTCTTAAGTAGTGTTAAGTATCGCCATTCTTCAGCATCAACTATAGGTTACGCGTAAACGCGTGCCCTATAGTGGCCATATTACTACTACTATCCATTAACCTACAACATTCGACTTATTACTACGAGTCAAATACACTACAGCCGTTATTTCAACTTTTATTTCGACTATACTTTAGGCTTTCACAGGCAGTTTTAGATTTTTTAATAAACTCATAAAAATATTGTCAAACATTCTTTTTTACATTTTCGTTTTAAGTATTAACTATATAACACCCCGACACCGGTCTGTCCTGACGGGTCAAAGGCTCACAGGCAGTCTGTCTGTTCGTGCCTGTGAGGCCGCACGGTCTTTACACGAGTGATCTATATGGCCGTTGCCCTACTTTCAATCGTCGCGAATCTTAGGTTAGAGTGTCTAATCTACAAGCCACAGCTCGCCCTGTACCTTATCGGCGCTGCTACTTAAATAAAGAACAAAACAACGGCAAAATTACTTAATTAAAATTTATTTTAAAATTAAAACTAATCTTTAAAAAATATAACTCAAAATACACTGGAAGAGTTAGATCTTTATATATGGTTACCCTGAGAGGTTAAACATATTTAAATCATATCATTCATTATCATTATCATGTTTTTACAAAATCATTTCATAATTAAGCATTTCATTATTATCATTATTCTTGTAAAACAAGATTGATAAGGTCATAACATCTGACTTTGCTATTTAAATTTTAGATAGTATATGGTCGCTACCTCTCTTCCTTCGCTCGCTCCAATAATTTAATATTTTCTGTTATAATATAAATATTATGTGCAAGCAGATGAACTCAAAAACAAATCGCTTTATTATCGCTTATTAATGGCATATGCCACTTTACTTTTTGACATATTTGCCGAATTTCTCATATTTTTACTTGATTTTGAAATCTATTTGATATTAAAAATCTATATTTTTACGGTAAAAAATGCAACTTTTATTATTAATCATTTTCTTGAAATCTAAGCCTAGTTTTGACTATTTCAGCTAGTTTTTTTAGCCCACTTTTTTTAAAAAAGGCGAGCTTAAGGATTTGACATTGTCCGTCTGTCCGTCCGTACGTTCGCAGTAATTATTTAATTAAGGAATTTCACATATTTCTTAAGTAATTAAAGAGATTTGAGATCTTGAAAACTGATTAATTTATCACACTAGTATACAGTAACCTAAGAAAAAGTGAGCTATCTATGAATGTGTCTTTCTTGTTTTTGGTGTTTTTTTTTACCATTTTGAGTCTGTTAGTCAATATTATTATAAGCAAAAACCGGCATATGCGAGTTTAATTATTAATCAATAATGGTCATTTAAGCATAAATTTTCATATTTTGGCTAGTTTTTCGGTAATGCAGAGTCATCATTAGCATAATTTGTACTTATTGCTTTAATGTCCTACATCTTTATCTGATTTTGTTCCACAAACTTTGAAAACTTTCCTATAATAGTTTTTTAGTCCTTTCGGTAAGACCAATTGTCTGAAAACTATAACCGGTTATTTTGACGCGTTTGGTCTTTGTATTCGTAAAGACCTCTTCTATAAAGCCTTAAATAAATTGTCGGCCGAGATCAGTTAACACTTTACGAAATACTCCATGGCGTAAGTCTATATTTTTAATGGTGTGAACGTACCAAAGTTTTTATGGAATATTAATGATATAAATTTACTATATTTTGTTTATACAAACAATACGCTATCTCAAACATTTAATTCTAAGAAGATTGACAGAAATTACTCAAATAACAAAAATGAGATATCGTTAAGTTGTTAATCTTCAAAATTCTTAGTAAAATCTTTTCCATTGTTAATTCTGTTTGAAACACATTGAGTTTAAAGTACCATCGTCTTATCTAGAAATTAAAATGAGTTAACTTCGATTAAAATATGAACGTTTTACAAAACATTAAAATAAAACACAAGTAAAAATAACGTTTTGTATGAAAGGAGTAACGATAATGATTAACAAGTAATTTTATTAAAAACAAATTTTTAAAAGTAAATCATTAAAGAGGCAATCAATATTGTAGATGTATTAACTATCGTATCGGGTCTAATGAAAGTCAGTAATATTTTATCTTAAAAAGAGTTATAAATTTATTCTAATATATCAAAAATAAAAATCAGGTGAAAATCATTTGCTATTTCAACTCAGCAATATTTTCCTATAAGGATACTTAAAAACGGAATATCGTCTTCGTTTGTTTTTACCAGATTTTGGCTGTTTTGATTTATAAAATAACGGATCATCGCAATCGTGTCAACAAATATGAACCTTATTTATCTCTATTATCGCCTTATTTTTGTCTTTGTGTAACCGAAATAAACTCTATTTTTGAACCTTTGATTCTAAATTATTGGCTTTAAAATATTAATTCAGTTGATTTAGAATTAAAACGAACAATCAATATTGAAAATCTTTCAGAATTATATTCAATTTTTGATATTGAGCTTTTAAGACTAAGTTTTAATTTAATTAAAGTTTACATCATAAATAAATTACAAATAAATGTTTGTTACACGTTGAATCATAATAAAAGTGAATAATTAACTTTTTTATGACTGCGAGTACTTCAAGATAGGCGAGAGGAGAATAATAGAAATATATACAAAACCTATACTATTGTAAAAAGTAAATTATATATTTTTTCTAAACAAATTTATAGATTTACAGTGTCCGATTGTTTTTATATGCCTTCTTTCGGTCTGCACTATTTTGTTAATAAAGTGATTTTTATCTTTATTTTAATAAAATTATTTTACCGGTTTCTTATGCTAAATTAGATTTTTACCTATATCAAAAATTAATAAAACTTTTTATATATCTAGGCCAAAAAAATGGTCCATATTGACCTTAAAAATTGTAAAAAATTTTCAATTAGATTGCCAAATTACAGGTAATAATTTGGAATTATAAATAGATTGAAATGACCAAAATAATGTTTAGAATGAGCAAATATGTGTCCAATTTTGTATCTTGAACTCTCATTTTTATTTCAAGGAGTTCAATATATGTCTTTTATATGTCAAATATGTTTGAATTACTGTTTATTTGCATCACTAACAAATATATACAAAAATCTATGTTTTTGGGTTAACCAACATTTTAAAGATTTTCAAGAATATATATTTTTATGCTTAATTAAACAACATTGCAGTTTTTTGTAATTTTTTAAACATTTTCTATATGGTCATAAATAAATAAAGAAAATCATTTTCTTACACAACAGAACAAAAACAGTCCAAACGTAAGAAATGTTTATTATTTAGACAAATATTAACACAAATAATATTAAAACTATTTTAAATTAATTTTTGGAATCAATGTTACAAACATAGAAAAACAACAATTAAATTTTTCAAAAAGCTATTCCATTAAATAGTTGTTAAAATAACAAAATAAGTAAGTTAAACAAAATGTTATTTAATTTACCGTCATAAATATAAATGAAAACATTAAAGACACGTAAAAACAATTATATCTTCGATATTGTTATGTCGGTTAGTTTTTTTCTGGAAGGTTTGTTCTTTATATCTCACATAATACAACTATACAATCAGATATGGTTTAAAGTAGTGATGTTTAACTTTCATATTTCAATTTTGCTTTTCTTTATCTTTTGCTTTTGAGTTTTATTTTGATATAGATTGTCTTTTCCTTTTATTGGAAATTTCAATTTTTCTTGTATTTTGCTTTTGCTGTTATAAGAACTTTTAATTTTGCTTGTATTTTACTTTTGCTTCAAGCAAAAGTGAAATTAAAATTTTTATTTTACTTTTACTTTTTTATTTCTCTTTTTAGTACAATTCTTCAAAGTAAAAATTAAATAATTTGTCTTTTGCTTATACTTTTCGCAAAATGGATTTCAATTGGATTTTGTTTTTACTTTTAAACAAATTTTTCATTTCAATTGTTTTTGCTTTCACTTTAAATAATTATTTTCATTTAGCTTTTATTTTATTTTCGCTTAAAGCAATTTTTTTCGTTTTGCTTGTTTTTTACCTTTACTTCAAGTAAAAGTAAATGTTGAAAATTCATGTGTTTTGCTTTAAATTCACAAAATGGGAAACAAAACTAGTTTAAAGTATTATTTATGGTTGAAAAACACTGTTTTTGCAACTTTTGATGGTTATAATCAGAAATGGGATTATAATTGGATGTTAAATTTAAAATTATGGATGGCTTTATAACATAATTTTTTACAAATTATGGCATCACTTATGGCGTTTTTATAACATATTATGGCAATTCGAATATATATTTTACAAATTACTAAATAAGAATACAAATAATTTAAATTTAAAAAATTACCAGAATCCGATTCTTTGACTCCTGACATTGCATTTGATTTAAAACAATTATTTGCATTTGATTTAAAAAATTCTCAATTGGATCAAGTTGTGTGTAAATGTATGTAAAATGAATTTTAAATAAACTTTTACTTAGCTTTGTCCACAAAGAAGTTTTTCAATTAAAAAAAATTAAAACAATAGTAATAATTATCTTTTGACTATTTTGTTTTATATGAGCTTTTTGAATTTTTAAAATTTTGAGCTAAATTTGTAAAAGTTATTTATCATTTTTAACATTTTATTTGAATTGAGAAAAATATATGTATGTTTATCTTTTTGTAAAATTGATAGTTTTTTTTACTTATTTAGCTCTCAAAGTTCAGGCACAATTTAACAATATTGGGTAGAAATAGATTTTAAAAGTCCCTTTACAAAGCTTTGTTTTGGTCAAAAATGATAAAATTTAGGTCTCATTTATTAAAATTGTGTCGAATATGAGTAACGATGTTTGTGTAACGCGTATTAAAAAATAAATTACTTCATACCTTAATTACTCGATAGAGTGCTATTTATAAAAATGTTTAAAAAATTAAAAGATTTATCGAAACAAAAACAATTAAATGTTTTGTATTTTTTAAAGTAGAAATCAATAGTGTTTGCCAATGATAGAATTAAAGTCAAATTGAGCACTTTCGAAATGTTTATTCTTGTTTCAATATAATAAAACTGTCTAAATACTAAATTTAAGATTTGTAAGATATGAATAACGTGACGATTAGACTATTTAAATTGTTATAAACTTTTAGCTCCTGATCTTAATGTTGTAAAATTACTATTATATTGAAAAAACAAAAACTACACAATCACATGGATCTCACTTTTTCATAAAGTAATGCAAACGCTTGAAAATAATAAACTCGTTTTAAAAAAAGGTAGCAAAATGCTAAATCCTTTAATAACATAAAGAATAAGGTAAAATCTTTTTAATTAGATGAAAATGCGAACACATGGACTGACGGACGGACGTCTGGACGGACTAACGGACAGACAAACAGAAAGACATTCTCAAATCCATAAGCTCGACATCTCTTTTAGATAGTGAGCTAAAAATTCGTTTTTGGTATAGTAAAATCCTTTAACTTTCCAAAAAAAAGAATTAAATAGATTTCTTAAACATTTTATTGTAACTGACGTGTTTCTTTAATTACAAGAAGATACTTTCATAATACTTTTTATAATACCGTGTTTTGGTTTTTATTTCAGTTATATATAAAATTAATTTACTTGAATCGAAGCTCAAATTAAAAACGAATGAGTTTTAGTGATGACAAAGACTCATTTTGAAAATTTAATCAAATGATCAGATTATAAAACATTTAATTCTTTATAATATTTTTTCTAAATAAATTACTCGTCAATAATATACAGAAAGCAAATAAATGACAGTCAACTTAAAAAGTAGAAACTTTTTTAAATAAAAGTTAAATCACGAGACAAATTGTTTTTTGATTTAACACTTCACTGGAACATCGGAATAAAAATCGCCCTTTCGCTCTTTGCGCGCTTATAACATTTTTATTATAAACGGGGATTTTTTGCACGTTTAGGTATTCCTCGTTTAACATTTCCTGAATATAATAGTAATACTTCGTTGCTTTATCTCTTCAGGAAAAATTATTATACCCGATAAAATCGGATAGGGTAAATTTTCTACCCCAAAATACCTTAAGTGGATATCAAAGCTTTCCAATGCAATTATCCCCTTTATGTTGGCGTTTGCTGCAAAACTTTAACCGTTAATGCTTAGATGTGCAGTTCAAAAATTGTGATGTGCAAAGCACTGATTTAAGGCAGTAAGAAATATTTATCCCATAGTACCAGATGTGAATAAATTTTAGGTGTTCCAGTGAAGTGTTAAAAAATATATAACATACACTATAATAGTTCAACAGCAGAAAGTGGAAACTAAATGTTTTATAACTATTAAAAAGGTATGTAAATATATGCATGTATCGTATTTCACCATTTGAACAAAAATAATTTTTAAAATACTTTTATAAAACTGCATTTTCATGTTTTCTTCCAGTTGTATATAAAATTAACTTACTTGAATCGAAACTTAAACTCAAAACAAGAGTTTTAGTTATGACAATGACTGGTCAAACAATTGCTATGCGACAGATGTTAAATTATGCCTTGATGAAATATTGAATACTTTTTTTATTTTAACTCAAGTTAACTTACTATTTATACTAGAAATATCTATAATTGGCCTTATTTCAACTTAGAAAAACAACGAGAAGTTTTCTAAACTCTTATAAAATTTTCTAAAACACTTTTTCCAACAACTATACATCTTAAATAGTATTTTGAATGACTAATTTTTTTAAAGATTTAATAAAAGTAATTTTTCACAAAAACTATACGAATTTCCTTTTAAATAAATGTCATTTTAACTTTTTTTTAAATCTGAATAACAATCTGTAGTTATTAAAAGTTCACAATATTAATTATAATACTAAAAAACTATTTATATATATTTATGAAAACTTTTCTAAACCAAACTTATACGAGAAAAATAAATTAGTTGAACTGTAGGAATTGGTTACAAGTTTAATTATTTTATTTATTACTCAAATCTCTATAGATTATATTTTGTCGTGTATTACATATATTATATATTTTAAAAAAAACATCAACCCTAATTCGTTTTATTGTAAGCGCATTAATATTAAGGTATATTTAACTGGTTTGACCATTTTTTTAATAAAGGGGTATTTGTAGGCGAGGAATGATAACAGGATATGAATTTATATACAAATAGATGTTATGAATTGTTTTGAATGATTTTGTGATTATTATTAGTAATGTTATGTACAATGAAAATGTAAATGAAATAATGTTATGAAATGAAATGATGGCAATGAATGGATTATTAATATTGAACTGCTGAGATGAAAAGTTAAATAAAGATTTGCAATTAAAATCAATTGTATGTCCACAATATTTTTAAATTTTAAAGAAAATATTAAGTAAAGTTGATTATATCTGATTTTTTTAAGTCATCAAAATAAGTGAAGAATAAATAATAAAATAATCTTAATGTTTAAGCTGTATTAAAATATTTTGTCTAATGATAATAATTTTTTAATAGTTAAAAGTAACTTATAGCAGCGCGTTTTAGCTTATAATATATTAATACCCAACCATATTATTAACCATAGAACACGCTATTAATCCACAGCAGGCCAATCTTGTGCCATTGAATAGCCTTATGCGTGTCGAAATAAAAAAATGAGATTGACGCGCATAACGCAGTCGCGTACTCATTTTCTAATGTATTATGCAGTGCACAGTCGCGGAGTGTGGATTAATAGC
>JAQIXJ010004776.1:0-10291 GCA_034700185.1 Phthiracarus laevigatus | reverse complement strand
GTAACTTGAGTATAGATGGCGTTGTGCAAAATTTCAATTTTTTGAAAGTTTCAAGGCTCAAGTGAAAATTTCACTGAAATTTACTGAAAATTTTTGTGTGAAAGTTTCGCAAAATTTCAATATTAACATCTCTAATTAAAGTTCGTCTAATAATGAAAAAAAGAGTAAAATTTTTATTTATCAAATATTCATATAAAATTTACAATAGAATTAATTTTTCAAACTATGGAGTGAAAAAATTATCAGTTTGAATCGATAAATCTCACAGTATATCAGTCATTAATATTAATTCAATCAAATAGTCATTAAACCTACAGTTGATAGAAACTTGCATCGAAAAAAATTTACAAAAAAAGTATGAAATTGGTATAAAAAATGGAATAATATATGTGAGCGTAATTTACACAATGTTTCACAATTCCTTCATTGTTTTACGACTAGATTCCACAAAATGAATGAGTCCACCACTGGTGGTGTATGGCCTTCGAATGCCATCGGTTCTGTCACAGTCTTCCACAAAACATATAAACAACGTGTCGGTTACCATCTGTACGTATTAAATAGAAATTTATAGTAGAAATAAGGGAAACATTATTCAGCAATGGTTTACCTCATAAACCGATAAAAAAGTGTGCGCAACGAAGTAAGCGAACAGACACGCGGTAATGATAGGCACCCAATAATGATGCAATGAATCCGTTTTCTCGTTAATCAGCTCAACGGCAATGAAGAATGTGGCGATTACTACGCATAGTTTGGCCAAAAATAGTAGGAAATCGCCCACAGAATTAAGCGCCAGTAATCTTAACGCGTTGTTCGATAAAAGCGTGAATGCTTTATGCGCTGAAGTACAGAATGAGTCGCCGTATATTGCTATCAATTTGGAAGTAATTATTGAATAATTTTTACTTTTGTTTTATTTTTATTTTTATTAATGGCGCTGCGATAATAAATACCGATTTCAATATAAGTGTTATTATTGATATAAATGATGAACTTTTCGAACAGCCATAGGAAACATCGGCAACACTTAATGGCACTGTTGCACGTGTCTTGATATCTGTTAAATCTGTAATTTAACACAATTGAAATAAAATCGGTATACATTAAAAGAGCTCAAAATGGTTATAAGGTATGAAGACTTTGCATTGGGAAAATGATTAGTCGCTCTCTCACTTTCATTTACATTCATTTATCTCATTGTAAAAATATAATTCTTATACTTTTTAATAAAATAGTTAATGAGTTAAACTGATTAAATCTGAATAGAAGTTCTACTCACTGGTACAGTATGAGACTTCGAAACGCATCTAAAACACTGCATAACACTTTGGATAAAGTTTATTCAATTTAATACACTTTAGTAGAGCTGAAATTTTATACCAATGATAATAATTATGGTCTGAATTAGCATATTCCACTCCTAAAATGTTTATATTTTGGTCAATTAATATGAGTGTGACGGACTTATGGACTAAAAAATCCCAATCTATAAAACTTTTTTGTTGCAAAGTCTGATAATTATACGCGATTATATAATAATGAATGGATTCAAACACGTACATGGATTCAACGCGTTTAAATAGTAATCGCAACATCTTAACAGAAGCCACAATTAATGAACCGAACGCTACCGAACCGATGTGATACCTCAACAGTATTCCTATTGAATAAGTGAACGCGCATTTCTGTTCGCGTTTGAATCTAAACGTTAAATGTATTTTCTTTAGTTTTTTTTGCATTAATGAATAATAAAAAATTAGTGCTAAGCTTGCCTATTGAAAAACCAATAGGAAACACTCGCAGCGATTACGAAGTGTTGACACGAGAATATGAAGTGAACGACCCATAGGTAAGCAAACATGTGGTACCACTTCATATACTGTTTTTTTAATACAATTAAATCAATATAATGAGAGTAAAACGTTAAGTTATATGTATATATATTATTATTTTAATTAAATGTTTTATATAATTTCTTTGTTCACTAACTTTATAAAACGGTTCGATCCTATAGAAAACGAAACCGGTTTTCGCATCGATCGCTGGTATTCGCGTCGACTGCAAGTAAATCAGTCCGTATATCCATACAAATGATACGCCGAATAGTATGCAGAACGTCTACCAAATACAAATTAATTAATTAAGAAAAAAGGTTTTTTAATTAGTTAAGTGCACGCCGAATAAAACAATATAATTACCAAAATAGGCTGAAGAAGTAATACAGGCATATCACTGATTGCTTTGCCCGCCTCTTTGAAAAGCATCGCGACCTAACATTTGTATTATTAGTAAAATCATTAAAAACACTTAATTAGCGGGTAATATCTTTTACTCATTAATTTACTACACCGTAGTATATTTGAGCTAATCTTAGTATATATTACAGTGTGAGAAATGTTTTTTTTGTTAGCTTACTATTTGTATTCGTTTTCGCATAACTACCACTATTACAAGGAATAACAACTAGAAAGAAGTTCAGAAAAACGATTTAACTTAATTAATGGATATGTTTAGTTATTTTTTAAAATAAATAATCCGATTATAAAAAAATTTACACTAAAAGCTGACGCGGATAAACCGCCAATAAACCACTTGTCGGTTAAACCTTCTTGAACGAAACGTTGCTTGTTATCAATGGCCAGTTCATGCAACAATGACTTATTATAGTTCCAAATTAGCCTGAAATCATTTATACTGTATGTATTTTAAAAATTTACTTTAAAAAATTATTAAAAAGTAGTACCAAACATAAACGGTTCCAGAAATCGAGGCAACATTTAACGCAAGCAACGTAAACCAAATGATAATTCCGGTCAAATATCGCAGCATCATAAGCATTACGATTGCGAATACGAATGACAAACTGCAAAGGTATGTCATCTCTTTCCAGCACAATGACAAGTCGGACAACACTTGTTCGCCAAATGTTCGCGTAATGTTAAACGTATCGATTAGTAGTGGCAAACGAGTATCATTAGGCAAACACCGATAAAATGCTATAATGCTGAGCATCACAGAGAAGCATGATTTTAAAATTTTAAAACCTTTTAAACTTTTTTAATCTTACAAAACATCTTTATCCGGACACTTATTAACGCATTTGGTTCTTATGGTCGAGTTTTTTCTTGACTCGATTAATAAATAGGTTTTGTTAGTCATGTCTTGTCCAGATTTAGACACTTTTGGCAGCACAACGTTTGGCTGACCGCATATATTTCCGTGGTTATCGTAGCCGTGAATAACTATGTTCGGATTCGAGCCTTTTATATATATAACGTCTAGTAATATGTATGTCTTCCATAAACAAAAGATAAATGAAATATAGTTTTCATATAGAAACGATCTATTTTTAGAGCATACTAAGAATGATAAAAATCCGAGGAATAAAAGAATAAATATAACGTCTTTGCATTGACGGTTTGCCACTGGCAGCTCATCTTCTGTTTCGAATTCTATATTTGGTGGTAACGCCGAATGAAGTGTAAATACCTTTTAAAAAATTAATTTTTGTACACGTGTTATAATGTTTATAACGAAAAAACTATGAAACAAAGTGATCATATAAGGAGGGCTTGAATTGTTTTTTTGTGTCTGGGTTTATAAAATGGTTAATTAAAATTTTTCTATTCAATTTTATTTAAATTGTTTATCTTTAAAATTCGAATGTATAACAAACAGCATAGAATAGGCAATGAACTTACTACGAAAATTTGAAATTTATTTATAAAATTTGCCCCATTTTTCTTAAAGTTAATATAATATTGATATTTAGTTGATATGAATTACTTTTCTTATATATAAAAAAAGACAATAAAAATAAACTAAATATCAAACTTCAATATTAGCTTACAAAAAAAAATTTCACGTGAAATCAAAAATATAACATGCTTTCAAAAATAGTGGCCGGAAAACACTTGTCTATTCATCTACAAAAAAAGCACGCAATATTAATAACTAACTAATAAATGAAAAAACCAGTAAATCATTATTACTAAGGCTTTATAGGACTATTATTACTTTTTACTTACTTTTGTTGCGTTATGTTTCATAACTGTCGCAGAGTGATATAAAAGTGATGGATCACATGCGAGTTCGAAATACAACAACAATTGCAACAAAAAAAAGCCAATTTTTTTATTTCTATATCGGTATCATTGGTGCCATCCGTCACTAGAAACCAGAGTCCGCGTACTGTGCATCTATGAAATTAAATTGAGGAAGTGTTTGAATACAATAGGAGCGCAAAGCGTTTGGCTACTAATCGATAGTGGAAATAAAAAGTTTTAAAAATCGCACACTTGAAATCACACTGGGCTTCGAGGATCAATTTTTATGAGCCTTTCAGAGTAATTTCTTTGCTGTTCGCTGTTCATTGATTTAATGCGCAATTAAGATAGGGATAACGTGAAATAGTACGCGTTGCCTGTAAGACATTGTGAACTTATTTAATACTTTTTTGGCCCAATAAAGTCAGCAAAATTATTGAATTATTTTTAAAAATAGTAAGTAACGCTTTCACGAATGTAAATAAAAGTGAATTAAAAACAGCTGGTTGAATGATTGAGCGCACGAATTATGCCCAACTGTTTTTTAATACAACTAATGCACATATCAAAAACTAAAATGTGATATAACTGCGAATAGTTCACTATTCGGTTGACTATTGTAATGTTTAACGCAAACGTACAGAGAAAAAATTGCAAGGTGTTAATAATTTAGTTGAGTTACAGCCTATTTTTAATGCAATATATATTTAAGATTACAAACATTATGGCCAAAATTACGTGCGAACATTGTTTCTCTGCTGGTGAAAAAGCATAGTTTTCCATCTGATAATTTGGTGCCGAGTGTTTCTTTCCCAAAATGTATTTTGCTTTTTTACTCTAATTTGAGCACAAACGCTAATTAAATCGAGCTAAAAACATTTAAAACTCGTTTCTTTAGCTCTTAGCTTAGCATTTAAAAAATTTTACAAATTATTAATAGCACTCGTGAAACCACAAATTAATTTTTACTTACCAAAAATCTTATAATTAAATTTGGCGTGTACAGAGTATTGCGTGGAATATATTAACTTGACGCACACCCATTAAAAGTTTTTGTGCATTGAAAATTTTGAAAATAGTTAGACAATAAGAAATTATTGCGCCAATTGATTGACTTTCGGTGCATACGAGCGGAAACTAGTGTATAATTACAAAATGCGTATCGACATGGCAATGGACCTCACAGGTAATACGGGCTTACGCATGTGTTAAACATGCGACCAAATAATAAGACAGAATACGTATCGCGTTATTTTTATAGTAATTTTTAAAAAATTAATTAATTTTATTTACTTAATATTTACTCAAATGAAGTGCCCGAATAATCATTAAAAACTCATAGATGTACAGTAAAAATAGTAAAAAGTATTTTACTAACTCTTAAAAAGAATTTAACAAAACTTTTTAATTAATTGTGTCCGTCCTTAGTGGGTAAACAAGTTCTTTACGATTAGTGGAAGATATAGAAAATTAAAAACATATTAATTATATAATTTATATTCGAACTTCACTATTGAAGGTTTTAAAAAACCCTGGAAACGTACATATATAAAACTTATATCTCATAGTATGGCTTTGTTACACCGTTGAGAAATATTGATGAAGAACTTTACCGCAATTTACAATGTCAACGTAAAATTTAATAAATGAATTGTTGAACTATTGATGCAAATAACATCTTAAAAATAGTTTTCAAATTAAGTTATTTCTTTAAGAGATTATAAAATATTTACGCATATAACGATAGTTTTATTGAATTTAAAATTACTCGTAACATTGAATGAATGGTATAAAAGAAACAGGAGAGTCAACATTAATAATAGCAATCATAAGCGGAATAATAGCAGAGCACTTATACTTACGCGGAAATCTAATTGTAGTATTCGTTTCATTGAGTCGATTCACGTAATTCGCTCTTCAGCTTGAAGTGCACGCGATAACTCATCTATTATTAAACGGCAAAACGCACACATAGACTATGAAATATTAATGGTTATCAGCCATAAACTACAATAAATAGCTGAATAATAAAGAAGTTCAATAACCTCGCAATTGCGCGTAAATTAAGCATTAGGTTATTTCGTCGAATATTCTGTGCAAACCATAATAATATAAATTCTTTATAGATATAGCGTACGTATATAAACAAAGTTATTTTTTTTATTAATTTATGGTAAAAACATAGTAACAAATATAGTCAACAACAAAAAAAATGATAACTACGGTAAATAAATTCTAATGATGTTCGTTTTGGTATGGTTTGATGCGAAACGAAAATTTGTATCAAACATACGGAAAAGTAAGTAACTTATTTGCCAGAATGGGTGTGTCTCTGTTATAGATATTTTTTTAAATAATAGCTATATAGCCGTGCGAACCCAACATAATATATAACAGGTTTTTTTGTGAATCAAATATTTTTTCATCGCAAACGTTCATTGTTAAGAAAATTGTATGCTTGTAATTAGTCAACTGTTTGTGTATTCTTCGATTTACTGGTGTTGAAGAACAAGATCCTCTTCACTGTTCAGTCCCGCAATTACGGCTGTATTTATTTATTTGTTTATTTAATTTGTTTTAGACAAAAATAAATTTTATGCGCTAATAACACTAAAAGGTATTATTAGACACCAAATTAGTTGATAATTTAAATTACTTCAAACGATTGTTATAATTTAATAACTGCCACTCCTAAAACATTCTGTTAAATGATTTTTCATACAATAATCATTATATTAAGCTACTAATATCAAACAAGAAACGTTGTTAAACATATAAAGAATCGCAGTCACAGTTCTGGTTCACTAACTCAATAAGACAACACCAACTTAATAATGTACTTAATTAACATAATATAGATTTCTTTTATTTGTAGATATTAAACTTGATGTTAGATACGAGAAAAGAATTTTAGCTTTTCATTGCTACGATCTGGTACTGTATAAAATAAATTTAGAAAAGCATAAATTGAACTTTATTTCTATAGGAACATTTAATTAACCTCCAACTATTTAATGAATTAAAAATAAATAACAAGATTAATAAATATTACTGTATGTATCAAAAATAAAGCCAATAAAATATTAAAAGCAATCATTAAAATGAATTAGTTATAGTTAATAGAAATTAAAATAATAGTTATTAGATCAAAGAAATAACACTTGATTATCCAAGAAAATAATATCTCTGATTATTATCATCAGAGTTGCAAAATGTATAATAAAAGCAATGATTAAAGTAAAGTCAAATTAAATAAAATGTAACTTATTGTTTGTTCGCTAAGCACTTATGGATTTATTTATTTAAATATATAACATTTACAATTGAGTTTGTTGTGGTAGTTGTATCAAAATCATAAAATGTTTTCGACCGACATATCGGCGCTAAAAGTGACGAATCAACTAATGGTTTCGATCCAACAAAATGGCTTATAATTACAGATATTAGTAATCCAATGAACCAACTCATAAATGTTAACCATAAGTAAGATATGTTATAAACATAAAGACTACCAGTTTTTTGTACGGTTTGATTTAACTGATGTACATTATCATGGATTACCGTTGCATTCAATAATATATGATCGCATCCTTCAGTAGATCTGTCTAATGACACGAGTGGTTGTCCAAGAAATATACTGCCAAATCCAACCCAACAACCAAACACTAAACTTACCACAAAACCGATTAAACTACCAATAGAGTTACAGCGCTTAAAACATATGCCAGCCGTGAACAGACCGAGTAATGGTCCTCCAGTCACGCCGAATATGGTAAGCGCTGCTTGAAGTAATCCGTCAACTTTTTCAACCAAATAAGTCAAAGCAATGCAAAGAAAGCCGAAAAATAGCGCTAATATTTTCACGGCTAACGATTGAGTTTTTTCGCTTAAATGCTTCCGTTTTAAGTAATATGGTTTTATGTAATCTTCGAGTGTAACCGCTGAACAAGAGTTGACAAAAGAAGATACCGATGATAGAGAACCGCTAAATAGACCAGAAATGATTAATCCAGACAGTCCTGGATATGGTGTTAATTTGTCGATTATAAAGTATGGTAACAATTGGTCCGATTTTTCGATGTCTTTATTAAACAATGGATCGCATTTATAATAAGTGGCGTAAATCACTAAACCAGCTAAACTGGTAGTGACACTCAGCACTGAACACAATGGCCAACTCAGGAATAATGCGCTAAAATATAAGTTTATAAAAATTAAAAGTATTTTAGTGATACTAAATTAAAATCTTCTTTTTTCTGGTTTGAAATATACATTTGTGAACTTCTCAGTGTTTTAACAGTTAATAATCGTTGAATTTGTATCTGATTGATGGCTAATATGGAAGCGTACATGAATGTGCCGCCCAATGCTAACGACCATATTGTGTGACGAGCGGTTGGATCCGGTGATACACTAAACGAAACATATTATTATTAGCCCGAATAAAGATTTTCAATTTAATGATTAAGTTAGTACTTATCGAACTGTATTCTTCCACCAGTTTTAGCCCTTTCCCAAACCACATCCAGTCCTCCCACATCTATACTTCCTTTAATGATAACCGCTAACATCGCTGCTATCATAAGTGATGCTTGAAACACATCCGTCCATAACACGGCTTTTATACCGCCGATAGTGCAATACACAGTGCACACAACACCTAATATAACGATTGCATACCACTTCGATATTCCAGTTACAGCACTAAGAGCAAGAGCTGGTGCGTACAGAACTATTGCCATGTATACTACCATTGATATCATGAATACTAACGACGCAATTATGCGAATTTTTCTATCAAATCTTTTTTCTAAGTACTAAAAAACAAAATGATTGAGAAATCGAATTAATTAGTGAATTAAACTATAAATTAATTTTGGCTTTTATTGTGGATGCATTGAAAAAATATTGGTTACCTCATAAACGCTGGTCACTCTTAATTCATAAAACACTGGCAAAAACACATATGCGGCTATTGGTGTGCATAATGCGTACGACACATTTATAATTACGAATTGTGTGCCATACATATACATCTCTTGCGTTATTCCAAGAAGTGAGATGGCAGACATGAAACTAGCCATTAGAGAAACGCCAACTGGAAATGCGGACATCGATCTATCAGCTAAAAGGAATTCTTTTGCAGTCCGCTGTTTACCCCCACTCAAGTTGTAGTAAACTCCGATCAATCCTAGAAAATGCAGTTTCTATTTTATAATTAGTCAAATTCTAATTAAATCTATATTCGGTTTAAATTATTTCAACAGGACCGAACCATAAAATCAGTAAACAAACGGTTAAAAATCTGTAATTGTTAGGTGAAAATCGAAAGTGAAAAAAATAGTCGTTTAAAATGTTTTAATTTAGTTTAGCTCTTCTTTACATTTATGTAGGCGGCGTGCCTTTCTTTCTCACCGAAAGAGGTATCATAAAATATTAGAAGTTATCGATAAAATTTGGTAAAAGTGCATGCATAATATTTAGTAAGCTTTTACACAAGTAGTTTCACAAAAAATTTTATTTTATAACGTTTTTACAACAATTGTGCTGTATTTGATTTACAGCATAGATAATTCTGATTTAGGTTTTATCATCTTGCGAACACTTTCGGCACTTTGCGAATAATTGTCAATCCAATAACATAAGAAAATCTTTAATCAATTCAATTAAATGTTCTCAAATGAAATGAATATGAAAAATGAAGTGATGGGCAGAAACAGCTAAAGTATTATGAGATGTTCTTATATCACAGATTATTTATAACGAAATGGTAAAATTAAAATCACTTTAAAATTGGCGATCACAGTAACTGACCTGAGAATAAGAGCATTCCACCAAAAACTACGTAATCCCATGCTGTCAAATGATTTACCATAATTATATGGCCAAATATTGTTTGATTAAATAATTAACAAACAATTTTATGCAAACTATTATACGTTAACTTTGCAAACTTGTTTTATCTTGTATTTTCGTTGGCTTATTACAATATAAAACTTTTTGAATTAAGCAATTTGTATTAAACTATTTGTTTGCTGATTTAAATGGCAACATATTAATAATTCAGTAAAATTACGGTTTCCACTGTCAATGAATTAGTACGCGTGAACACGATTATTGAAATTTAAATATTAAGATATGCTGCACTTTTAAGGCTCATCTCATTAATAGTGTATCTCACAAAACTTGGTTATTAGTTCATTGTTGGCATATCATTAAATTATGCATATAAAACTATTTTT
>JAQIXJ010004775.1:0-10292 GCA_034700185.1 Phthiracarus laevigatus | reverse complement strand
CTACATCTATGTTGTAGCATAAATTTTTTATTAATAAACGGAAAAAATTTTTAAAAAATATTTTTAATATACGCTCGCGCTCACGCTTGACCCCCTACGCTCAGCGCTAACGCTCGCGCTCGGTAAAAGTCTAACGCTCTCCGCTCACGCTCAGCACCGAGCCCCATCCGCTCGAGCGTTGCCCATCACTGATTATACTAGATAAGTAATTTTTATTTTTGCAGTATTTTTTTCTTATTTTCTTGTTTAATTAAAAGGTTTTTTAGTTCAATTTCAGCTCATAAAATCGAAAATGTTTGAATTGCAGCAAAAATTCACCAAATGTCTATAATATATAAAACAAGTTCTTAACTAAAATGGATTTTTTTTAAAATAAATGCTAGATTCTGTTGTGGATAAAGTTTATATTTTTATTTGAGTGCGCAGCTTTATATTTAAATTTGGCTTATATTTACTTATTCGCAATTACTTTTAAACTTTCTATTTATGCTTATCTTTTTATTACACAATTGAATTCTTTTTCTCATTTTTTCTTCATTTTTTTCTGTACATGGATTCAAATCTACAGAAATAAAATGAGAGTATTATTCAATATATTCGTTTCTACTATAAAATAGACGGAACACATAAAAAGGCTTTATTTATTCACATTTTTTCTAGTTACGGTATAAATATTTACTGATTTAGAAAATAATCTGAAAAAAGAGCGAAAAAAGAGAAAAAAAAGTAGAAAAAGAGATTAACTTTATTTCAAATTACATTTTTAATGATATAAAAACCCTCGATGTATAACCGAAACCTGCACAATAAAATAAAATGCGTGTTTAATTAAGTAAGACTATAAATTAATTTTCTCTTCTTCTGTTACAAAATACTATATTTAGCACTCATTTGTAGTTCGCGAAGAAAACAAAAAAAAATTGAAAATTTTTAATAAATCATCTCAACATATTTAAAAATTAATAACATGGGTCATTATTGAGAATGAATAATTACCTCCTCAGTCATCCCGTAAAGTTTAATTTTTTCGGATTTAGTTTGTAACCATTTGCTCATAAAAAAGTCAACGTCCTTAAAATATTAGTACATAATTATAGGATAGAGGGCTATATATCACGTCAGAAAATATTACTTTGTTATTAGAACCAAAAAAAACCTTAAGACGAAAAAATAGAATAAAATTTTTTGCTACTTTTGGAGAACAAGCACCATTCTCTTTCGCATCTAAAACTTTAATGATTTTCCCCTAAAGTTTGTGCAGCAAATGATCTATAAATTTGCTAAAAGCTATTTGATTCCCAATTGGCATTACTTTTCGATTCTTCCGAAAACCTTATTCTTCTTTCTTTCTACAAGTCAAAAACGATTCATTCGCACCGCTTTATAACTCTTAAATATCATGTGAATGCTGGGCTGCCATCAAATCACGTTCGAATTTTATTTTTTTTCTCGCTATAAATATATATATGAAATCTCTTTTTTTTGTTTCTTCACGGCTGAACCAAAAGCGTCTGTTTTCTATCTCTTTGTTTGTATGCAATTCTCTTAATACTTGCAGGAAGAGAGTTGGAAAGAAGAAAACACATAGCAAAGCGTTGCTACAAAATAAACCATTCTTTAGGGTAATTTGCGGCTAAAGATTTCGGTAACTCGAATGCGTTGCGGTTTACGAGCCAAACGATAAGGATATGATTTACGAAAACGTTTCGTATTTTTTTGTTGCCAGATTTAAAACCAATAGATAACGAGCGCATTGTTTTAATTTAATAGCCGATGTAGATATTATTCAATCGCCAGATTAACATTTATCAATCGCTAATATATTTATAACTGATATTATTTGCGTGGCATAAGCAAAAGTTGAGATAAGTTTTGTTTGAATACTGAATTACAGTTACTGTAAAATAGTGAAGAAATAAAACAGGGAAAATATTTATTCCCACAATCTAAACTCTAGGTGAAAATAACTAATGACTTGTGTATGAGAAGATAAAGTGATGTGTTTGAGAGAGAGAGAGAGAGATGCTATTAAAACATTAGGCCCATCTTTTAGTTTAATCATTCTTTACTGATGACGAATCCATTTGTTTGTCTATAGTTTTTTCCTCTTTTTCTTCTTGTATATACTTTTTACACATTTATTTTTTATGCGAAAGTCAGTGCCATTATTGTTAGCCGTATTGTCAATATGTTCATTAGTGCTGATACAGTAGATGAGCTACTTTAACAAAATCATTGAATTAAGCATTGGATTCGATGCGAAGAAAAACTAAGAGCTTTTTTCAATATTTGTTTTTCGGGGTTTGCGTTTAAGTTATGATATTTGTTTTATTTTTAACGAGTTTTCTTTTCATTTATGTTACCTTTGCGGTAATTTTTTACTTTAATGGCATAAACATTAATTGTTGGTAACAATTCTATAATCCTTCACTGAGAGTTTATTGATGTTTTAAAATACAGCTTTGGTTATGATTGCTTTGAAGTTATATATATTAAAAGGAATATCTGGCCAATTTTGATTGAAAAATGGTTGAAGCAATAATAGAAACATTACGCAAACAAATACGAAAGAATATTTATGTTTATAACTTAACTAAACAAAATTATATGTTTATACAGAATGAAGGAGAGATTTTTGTTGCTGTTCAAACACAAACACATAATCAACAAAATACAAATGATGATGTTTTTTGCCCGAATAAAAAAATAAAAATAGCGAGAGAGAGAGAGAGAGGGAGGGAGAATCAGAAAATCATAATAACAATCGGGAAGCAGAATATAATGCTTGAAAAGCTAATTATTGCGTAGAATACGCGCGAACACACATAAAAAACTTTAGATATATATTTAGATAATAATGTATCGAATAATTAAAATAAGTGCGACCCAATTTTGCTAATGGATGCCACTGTTAATGTGTACGCAATATTGAATTAATGCACATAATTGAATGCAGTCGCTGTCATAGAGCTCACCATCACTTCCTATCATCAATACAGTACATTAATTTTCTACATCCATTCTTTTTATACTATATAAAGAACTCACTGTACATACAGTGTAGTTCACTCTTTCTCTCTCTTTTTTGCTGTGCACGCTGTCATACAGAATTCTGTACGCCTAGATGTGTGCGCCTCTCTCTCTCTCTCTCCTTCCCTCATTCTCAACATTAATGAATTATATTCACATCGCCAATAAGGTGAAACACATCATCCGTAATCGAGATACACCATTATATGACGCTTTAGTTTAATATATTATATATAATAGAGAATGAGTTCATGCTTGCAAACACTGATTTTTGATTGTTTTTTATGAGACGTATGTAGGACTATGTGAGTGTGTATAAGTATGTCTGTAGACTATATTATATAGAGTTTATATTAAAAGTTATATATAAGGTTATATATATATATATATAGGTTATTTAAGATTTTTCTGATTAGAAAAGGGTGGTCTCCGGTTATGACTGGCAAAGTGCTTTTCACAAACTTCTATCCTCAGACTACACGGAAAAAGTAGTTTACTGCTCATTTTTTCTTTAGTATTTCTCTCTTATCTCATAGTTTCAGAAATTATAATGTCGAGACCGTAAACTAATTATCTTTGTATGCAAAAAAATTGAAGATGCCGTTTCCTAAATGAGAAATTTATTAAAGAAAATGAAAAATGAAATATTTCCATCCAACCTTAAGATAACGTATATAAGCTATATAGATATATATAAAGTTCTACATAATATCGATAAATGCTATTTATATTGCACAAGAAAAAAATTCCTGAGCTCGAAATGGCATGAAATGTATTCGATAAAAACTTTATTTCAATATATATTTGGCAGAACTTGTGCCAAAAAACTTGTTCGCCGGTTTAGCGACTATTGTCCACACCGTAAACAGAATATTATATGGCGCGTATCTTTTACGGACACTATTTTTTCTGTTGCGGAGGGAAGAGAGGAATGCCAACTCAATTGCATCTGTCATGCGAATGCATCTGCTCTTTTATTTATCTTTTTTGAACAAGTGAATCTTCAGCCTCAATCTATATTGAATAAGTTAAAGAGATGAATCTCTTATTTATGCGACAAAATGCATGTCTCTGCAAATTGTATTCCTATTTTATCCATTGCTATGCACTTCATGTACTGTTTCAAAACATATATCACTTTCTTAATGTGACACAAACTTTATTCCATATTCTCTCTCTCTCTCTCTCTCTCTCTCTCTCTCTCTCTCTCTCTCTCTCTCACTCACTCATCCCTCCCTTTTTAGATATGGTATATGTTACACAGGGAGCAGAGGAAGAATTTTTTCTATTAAATTCCGTATGTATTGTTCATGCAGATAAGACGCAACCATATATATTTATTTTATTTATTTTCTGCTCTTTAAATAGTTAATACAATATATGCCTGTACATACCATTTGTGAGAATATGTGTCGCGCAAAAACAAACAAAATTTTAAAAATCACTGTAAAAAACGAACAAAATAAATTTTCGTGTAAAATTTAAAAATAAATTAACGCAACTTATTTCGCGATTTATGCAGTATTTTAAAATTCAAAAAATATAAGATATCAAAAAAACTTTATTAAAATTTGATTTTCCCCCACAAATAAAACGCCAACTTTTTTACTATATAAGTTGTGATATTTTTCATGATTTTCTATTAATCTCTAAAATAAATGAAACATCTTTAAAAAAAACTATTATAAAATAGGCTGAAAAGTCGATTTAACGAAAATAACATCCATTGTCATCATTATCATTTTTTACAAGAAAAAAAGTTTTTTTGCGCGACAAATGATAAAAAATATGCTTAATTTTCCATTAGAAAATCTATTGAAAAACTACAAGGCTACCGCTAATAATGCACAGTAATATTTTGCAATATAAAAAGAATACTTTACGATCATTTTCTATCATCATATGAGTGTGTAGGCGTAATATTTATCATTTTATAATATTACTTTGAAATAACTTTCTAAATGATCATTATAAATATGTGCATTTAATTGTAGGCAATTGTTATATAGTTTTATTTAGGTTCGTATATTTTTTCGTTGCTTTCGTGATGAACTTCGATTAAAAAATATTACTCTAAGTTATATTTCACTATAATTTAATGCCGCATCGCATAAGATATTATGGGTTT
Organism: Phthiracarus laevigatus; assembly: GCA_034700185.1. Taxonomy (NCBI): domain Eukaryota; kingdom Metazoa; phylum Arthropoda; class Arachnida; order Sarcoptiformes; family Phthiracaridae; genus Phthiracarus; species Phthiracarus laevigatus. The sequence continues at coordinate 5,134 of JAQIXJ010004775.1, read as the reverse complement.
AATAGTAATGTTCTAATTTTATTATTTTTTATGCCCGAAATAAGTTTAGTATTTCAAAATAAATGATAAAATACATGAAAAAAACTTTTTTTTCCTTAAAATACATTTAACATGCGTAACATATATCAATCAATTTTTATATTATATATTGTAAAGATAAGTTAGTGGCTGCAAAAAAATATATATCTATACAGTATATTGGAAAATGTTTTCAGAGAATTTGAACTATTCAATAGTATCATCAGCAAAAAAATTTCCGAACAAAAAAAAAGTATTCTACAGTGTTGTAATTTAATATATGTTTACTGCGCTGGTAGTCTATTATGTAACTTTACACACGGCGTAAAAGTAATAATTTAGGTGTCGTCTGGATTGATGCTAGACATACAGGGCTTATATTTATGATATTTTTAGAGGATTTTTTCTTCTGTGTTTTCCTGTTAGTAAAAAATTTGAAATACCAGCGTATTTTTTTCGCATGGATCGCTGTAATATATAAACACTATTTAATTTAACTAGAAAACTATAACAAAGCGCATACTAGAAAAATGCGTGCGGATTTTATGGTTCCATAAATTCTGTAATGCGTGATAAAATGCGGAAAAAGCAAAGTGAGAAAACGGTTTTGTCATTTTTTATTAATTATATTATTTAATGAAATGTGTCCAAATGATAAATTAATTTTTATTTATAACAAAAGTTTCGCTAATTTGTTGCACGAATTAAATTGACAATAACATAATTTTTGCTATTTTGTATTTTCTAGGTATGTCGCGTCTATTATCTGTCACTATATAAATTCAAAAATGGTGTTTACCGGAAAATGAATCTCGAAAAACCAAAGACAAGTATCGATTTTATCAAACATAATACAGACGTAATACAAAATTAATCGAAATTTTAATAAATATTAAAACCAAGCAATTATTATAACTTTGAATAACAAATATATTTGTTCAACTGGGAAATCTTCAACAATTTTAAACTTTATTAATAATTTTTTATAATTTTTGTATTTGTATTATAAGTTGTTATTCATGTATCCTTAAAGAGCACATTCCCTCACAACTACTAAGCCTAACGCTGAAAGCAACTCCGAAATTCAGATCAACACCCTTTTCATTACATGATTTATACGGTATCTTATTTTTAATATTAAAGTTTACATATTCTTAAATTTATACTTGTAAAACAGGTGTAATTGGAATTTTGTTAAATAAATCTCTGCAAATACTATATAACTCTCGGAAATAACATTTAATAATCATACAAAAAAATTCGAAAAGATAAAAGTGTTTCATTTTTCATTACAGTTAATAGTAATTTGGAATCATTACATTATATATGAAATTTACTGAATCTTTAATTACATCCGTAATGATAATAAATGAGTACCTAAATGTACTCTTTATCACATGTTTTCTGTTTTTCTCTCCCGAAAGCAATATTTATTTCGCGAAACAACGGCGAGAATAATTTGACTTTATTAATGTCACAAAAATTTATCCGCAAACAGTGAAATTATATCTCTAGTGAAAGGCCGCTCTTATATATCAGTTTTCCATATAAATTAACACTTGAATGAATGTTGCCAACCATTATTTACAGATCAATAGTTAAGTCAACAACAAAAAATAAATAAAACAAAGAAGTGACGTTTCGTTTATTTAACAAAAATAAACACGAGTATTGTTGTATTAATTTCTAGATATATTTATTTGAGCATTGTTGATACGATCGCTAGCTGTGAATGTAAAATAAAAAACGGATATATCTGCTACGCTAACTGAACCATACTGAAGTTGCCAAAAACCTCAGATTGTGACAAAAACGAGCCAAAAGTAAACTATCGTACATACATTCAGACAGTGAAATGATTGCGCCAGACATGCTAACAGCGGATATCAGAAAAATCTAAATTTTAAATCACTCAGCTTTGAAAATCCGGGTTAAATTACAATTTATATTCAAGTATTATTATCTTCTTGCTATTTATTCCGAGGAATCAACGCAATTGCAATCGAGGAATCAATTTCTACCGTTATTTTCATTTTAATAAACATTTGCTTATGTAATTAATTATCTAATGATTAATTCCTTTCATTAAATTCCAAAATTTTTATTAATGATATTACGGTTCGTTTTCAACGCTAATGGGGTTAAGTTTAAGAATACATGATTTTTTCTTGTGTTTTAAAATACTGCATTCTCAATAAATAAAAAATTGCTTCAAAAACATGTTAATTATATGCCGACAAAATTTGAAACACTAATATTTCAAAAGAAAAAATCACAGAATATTAATCATTTTTAAAAGTTATTATGTTCACCAAAAAAAAATCTCGACACAAGAATCTTGATAAGGTTATTCTAACGCACATCTTATTCGCAAAGTTTATGCGATACAGCAAAGCGAAGATAATTGCGTCGTCATTCGCCAGCCAATTGAAATTAATGATCAAAAATGCTAATAGACTACGTTTTGAAGCGAAACTTTAAATTAATGAGAAAACAGTTGCACGAAATTAAAGTTGATTTAATCTAATTTTCAAAATATTCGTAAATAACTAAAAACAAGAACGACACATTCATAGATAGCTCCCCTTTTCTTTGGTAAATCTATACTAGTGTGATAAATTAATGAGATTTTAAGATCTCAAATCCTTCTATTAAAATAAGAAATAGGGGATAACCCTTAATTAATATAAGACTGCGTCCTGGACGGACATAGTCAAATCTATAAGCTCGCCTTTTTTTAAAAAAAAGTTAGCTAAAAATACATATAACTTTCGGTTATTAAATATTCAAGAGAAAAAAATGTCTCAAAAAATCACTGAATATAAAATAGAATAGTCTGCGATTTATAAATAAATGTAGATTTTTATTCTTCTTATTCAAACGCTATTTAGATTTTTTCTATGGAAAAAAATCTCGAAATGGATACAGTATTTTGATGTATCGCACTTCAGACTTAGTGGTATCGCCGGTATAAATCCAGATACAGCTTATTTATATATCAGTGCGGACTCTATTTCAGTGTTAGCCACTGTTCACGCGAATCTCGTTTCCAGTTTTTTGGTTTCGAGAATTATGCAGTTAGCGCTCTCTCGCTATTGTAAGTCCAGGTTTTATGGATTAGTTATCGGAAATAAACTGTATAGTGTGATGAGAGTTATTCTCGTATTACTGGAAGATTTGGACTCGCGATTCGACTCCCAATTAATGTTATCCTTGAAATGTTTTTGTTTCCGTATTTCCAGTGATTTTTTGCTATTTAAAACTTACTTTCAAATATTTTAACTCTAGGACAGTAATTTTATATTATTATTGATTAATTCAGATGCTATATTTTAGTGTAATAATTTTATTATCTTCTATTTTTAAAAAATTGATTTTAAAAAATTATAAGCAAAATTTAAATATACGGTTATTAATACATATAATTTTTATATACATGTAATTTTTGGAAATTTGGGAGGTATGTAGAATTTCGGAATCATAATTGTAAAAAATAATTTTTAGTTTAAATTTACTAGGACACCCATCTGCGACCCTCTGCTAATAAACCTAATCCTAACGTTCATAAAAATAAATATATTGAATTTGAATATATTATTCCTCGTCCGTATAACGTTTATATGTTATATGTTACAGTTATATATTATATGTTTACTGTATATGCTTTTCCCATTATATATTATTTCCCACTTTACATTTTCGCGCAATACAACAATGTTCTCAAATGGTTAAATTTTTTACGATATTGTTAGCGAATTGCAGTACAAACAGCTTATTTAAGTATTTTAGCGGAACTTACAGATAGTAAAAAATTTAAATTAAAAGTACGAAAATAATTGTTTTATTTTGTATATTTTACTTCATTCTTTCACTGGGCATTGTTGTATTTTGCATTGTTTTATGAATATAATTTTACATAACTTAAAATATAGTAAAGATTTAGTTTTTTATTAAGGTTAACTATTTTTTACCCCTAAGTAGGCGCGCTATATCGTATTATATAGAAAAAATGAGGTTTTTATGTTACGAACTCCTATAGTGCCAAAATATACTACTTAAGAAATATTACCTAACAATAAAAAGAACAATATAAAACTGGTTTTTATAACAATTAAAGCGCAAGAGTTAAGCATATTGTTCGGAATTACGAAATAATTAGAGTGTGAAATGCAACAATTAAACAATATAACATATAACGAGTGCCTTATCTAAAAAGTTATACGACCATAAAAATATAAAAATGTTTTTATTCCCCCGAAGCGGGTGCTTAACTAGTTTTATTTAATAATATGTTTGTTTACTTAAACCAATTCTTGAAAATTTTAGTTTACTTTTGAAAAATTTCAAGGATAAAAAATTTACATTATTGATTTCTATTTTTAAATAAACAAATCTTAATTATCATTGTTTGGATAAAAAATTTTATGTGCTTTAAAACATTGTTATAAATAGTACTTCAGTGAGTGTTTATGTTATTTTTATTCATTCTTAGTTTAGCTGTAGACGAGGTAACATCAAAATTGTTATAGATACATATAACGTGTGTTAGTATAATTAGTAAGACGAGTGACACCAAAATATACTCAAATTTGCCCCGATATTAACCATTATTTAACCGATTTTGTGTCAGATTTTATCAATTTTGCCCTATTTTTAGTAATTTATCAACCAATTTAAGACCTGTTTTGCCCTTCTTTAAGCCATTATTGCCCGATTTTTAATCATTTTTGGCCAAATTTAATCCCACTTTCGCCGTTATTTAAGCCAATTTTAGCACACTTTGACTCACTTTTGGCTCAATTTTGACCCAATTATGTTCATTTTTGCCTGATTTTTGTGATCTAAAAAAGTCTACAGACAGACCGAGTTACATACATGTCAAATCCAATAGCTTAATTTTACAGAGTGAGCTATAAAAGCTTTATACATTGTCGCAGCAATTCCATAGTGCATTAATTAAGCAAACAAACACTCAGTTGCGTAAAAGACAAGATTAAAACTCATATCATGTTTGTATGATTTTTTTAAAAATGTGTAATTATTTGTAATTTCTTGAAGAAAGTTTCTTTCAACTTTAAAATAAGATAAATCGTTAAAAGACAATAATCTTTTTTAT
>JAQIXJ010004774.1:0-10294 GCA_034700185.1 Phthiracarus laevigatus | reverse complement strand
TTACTAATATAGAGTTAGGGAGGTTTGGGACATATTTAAAGTGGAAAAATAAAAAATATAACCGAAATTTCAATTCTTTGAATAAAATTGAAAATTTACATACATAATAACACCATTTAATACTTTATAACATTAAGTAATTATTTCCCGATGTTCTATGACATTTTATAATTGCTGTTAAATTTATAAAATATATTGCTTTTCAGTCATACCAAAAACTCTGATGCCAAACCAACTCTTACGAAAGATTTTGTTAGAGAACTTGAATATGCATTCATAATCACATTTCTGTTTAACAAAAATCTTATAATGTCTTCAAATATGGAAATCAAAAATCATAATTTTTACAACAGCGCATTATTAATATTGGATTGTGCTGGAGATTCTGGATTAACTTCAAAAAGATTAGTTCAATCAAAATTGAAAATCCTTTAATTAAATCAGATGATTTTGTTAGCAGCGAGTATTTATAGTAATGGTATAGATATTGTTAATTTAATGATTTCACTACTGTATATTCGTATTTGTGAGAAATTGTAATTTATTTAATTCAATACGATTATTTTAGGCTCTAGTTTTACGCTATACGGTAGACGTAGAATACGCTTACGATAGTTGTAGTGATTTCAATATTTACGTATTATATTGTTATTTCGTGTTAGTTATAGGAAAAATGTCAGTTAATTAACATATTGAATGGTTTGTGTTTAGTGTTATTTTCTATCTATTGTACTGATAGTTCCACTCAATTTACTCATTAAAATGTCAATAATAAGATACGATGATATGGACGATATGTTTGGGTTAGTCATAGCTATACCTACAATAATACAATCATAGTATAACATTATTAACACTAATCATAGTTCAATTGACAGACGAATGGATCGTATGATGAATAATATGATGAACAATATGTTTAGTAGCGATCCTTTTGGCTTTAATATGATGTCACCAATCAATACATTCTCCCGATTTAACTCATTGATGCCTTCGCACCGATTTGGGCACAATATGTTTGATATGATGAATGGTATTAATGGTATGAATGATATGAATGGCGGCGAGTCATCCTATTACTGTTCATCGTCGGTGATGAGTATGTCTACCGATGCCACTGGAAGACCACAGATATACGAAGCATCGTCTTCTACTCGAGCAGCGCCTGGAGGTATAAGAGAGACTCGCAATACAATGCGAGACTCTATGCGTGGCGTACAGTCTATGGCTATCGGACATCACATTCGAGATCGCGGACATGTGGTGGAGAGATCTCGAAATTATTATACCGGAGAAGAGGAACAAAACGACGAATACATTAATATTGAAGAGACAGAAGCGCCACAGTTTAACGATGAATGGAGATCAGGAATGTCTAACGCTTATGTCGGTAGTCGTCACTCATCAGGACGTCATCCTCAGCTATCATTAACCGATGGACACAATACCCAAAGCAGATCAGTTCCTCAGCAACAGTTGGCATTACCAGCACCACAATTACCGCCACCAACAGCAGCAACAGCACCACAATCATCAAATGCAAATGTAACGCAAAATATGCAACGAAACAAAATGTCGCAGAAGAAGCAAAAGGATAAGAAAAATAAGAATAAACCGTACAAAAAGGGTTAAAATGCAAATTCTAATCCTATCCTCATTTTTTGATTTTAAAACCCATTTAAAGTACCAAAACGCTTAATTGTATCTTTAAATATATCTGTATTGTAAAACTTAATAAATATAAATAACCTTTAAAAGGAATTTAATCATGATCTGTATTATTATATGTTAAAGAACAGTAAAACATTTCCTTTATTGTATTTTTTATTCAGTTTCAATCCAATTATCGATTTCAGTGATCTGATCCATAAACATGGCATCGGATACCGCTTCTCTAAACTCGATTAACATTTTGTGCAATGAAGAGGTTTGCTTAAAACGCGAATCGGTTTTAATATAAGGAATTATATGTGAGAGTGCTTTTGCCATTGAATTAGTTCCAATCTGATCAAACGCCAACTTGTGTTGAACTCGATTTCCATTATCGTCGTAAAATATGGTAATAGTTTTGCTTTTGATCCAACAGTATATGCCAGCTATTGGTCCTTTTCGATTGCGAATTACTAGCGATTTTAACGAATATATGAGAGACCTTTTCTCAGTAATACTGAGGCATTTAGAGAACGCTCTTTGAACGTATATCAAATTAGCCCATTCGTTGATCGATCCGTTTCGCGTTTCTCGTACTTTCCACGCAATGAACTTGTCGTTTATTAGTTGATAGCAGTACTCCTTGGTTACCATTGGGTTTGTTGACTGAACAAACCAATTGGTGTGTGGATATAGCATATCATTCATAACAACGATCGTACGCGATATATGATAGCCTGCATCCAATAATACGTAACCATAACGTCGATTCTCTATGCAAACTCGAATACAAACCAATACGTGTTCTTTCACATTATTAGGCGATTCCATGCTATAACCACCGGTGTCTTTAACCACTTCTTCGCACGAGACTAACGTAATCGAATGGGCATAATTGGGATGAGCATTACGAAGCGATCCGATCAACAGTAACGACAATCCAACGCATGATAGACTTTCCCCATATATTTTGGTCTTGTATTTCGATATATACTCCACCATAGACTTGTTTGATTGCGAACGCCATTTATAGTCGTTATAGAACTCTATAAAACTATTGAACGTATTGTAATCATTGTTAATCAGCAGATGTTGTAAGATATTTTCGCAGCTTATAAGAAAGTCTTCGAATTGGGTTAAACGGTCGAACTTTGCTTCGCGTAGATTATCAGACCAATAGGGAATGTCAAGCATTTGATCCACGGTTAGACTCGCATTCCAATCGTAACAATCATAACTTGTGTTTGGATTGCGGCGATCATTGATCTTGAATTTGTTGTCCACATTGGGTCAAGATGGCCACTCTGACGCAAACTCAACAATTATATCTAACATCCATTCCCATCCGTTAGCCATCGAGTCGGGCGGTGACCATAACGAACCACTTCCGACCCAATTACTGTTATTATCTAATAATATTACCGTATATTCATTACTGCCATATAAATCCATATAAAAATAGTTAATTATATGGTATTACTTACCCATTAAATAAGAGAAATACGAAAAATCAAATAAAAAATGATAGCGTATTTGTTTTAATACGCGTTTCGTTTCTATCACACAATGCAATGCTGCAGCAAAGCAATGGATCGCGTTCTTGTTAAACAATGAATACCAAGAATGCGTCGAATCACGAGTTTATACAGCTTTTATAGCGTGCAGTTGCGTTATATCGCTGTTTGATCGCTCTATCGCTTTACAAGTTAGTTTCGTCACACCATTTCGTAATTTAACGTTTTGAGTTTAAAGTTAGCTTTGAAGGTCATTAACTTTGCGTTTATATTGAATGAACAACCACTGCATTAATTAAACGATTGCAATCCTAAATATTAACCGAACAATATTTCCTTATAAATCAATATAGATGTACGCTAACATTGTGCAGTGCACTAACTGTACCCGTATATTGCAGTACATGTTCATATATTATATACTTACAATCATTTTTATCACTTTTAAAACTAACGAAGTTTAGGCACAAACTCGTATGATAGCCTAATCACAACGCTTATAGCTTATGATTAAAAATACCGGACTTAAAAAAACACTTACAATTAAAATGAAATAAACGTAATGTTAGCAATTTGCACACCCATTTCTAACTAGTAAGTTGAATCAGATTTTAGTGGCAATGAAAATCAATTTGCATTAAATGAAATGTGGGATTCTTTAAGTACTATTGAATACACAGTATTAAAGAAAATAAAACTATGATTTCTAAAATGATAGGGTGGGTAATGTGAATTTGTGATTTATTTAATAATTATTTAATCTTACAGTATATCGTTAATTAAACTAAAATGTAGAAATGTTTAATGGTTTATCATTTTCCGTAAAACTCCTGAAACTATTTATTTAGTATTCTTCGGTATATTATAACTTTTACAACACAATAAAATAATTATTTATCTGACTTTTCAAATTTCAGATATATTGATTTGGGTATTCTGTCGGTCTGTCTGTCTGTCTGTCTGTCTGTCTGTCTGTCTGTCGGTCTGTCTGTCGGGTATGCACACTCTTATTCTAATTAAGGAATTTTGATCTTTACGCTAATAAAGGAATTTTACCAATTTCTTATTCTAATAAAGGGATTTTTCCGATTTCTTATTCTTATTATGGAATTTAACGATTTCTTATGTTAAATGTTAATTAAGGGATTTTCAGGTTAATAAGGACACTAGTGTCAAAATGAACAAAAGTATGCTCAAAATTGTTATTAAAAGGGTAAAAAATGGCCAAAATTGGATCAAAATTGGATCAAAATATGCAATTAATTGGCCAAAATAATAAAACTTCAGTGTCATCTGCTACTAGTTGCGTTAAAAAGTGATTTCTAGTTTCAAAATGACAAAAAAGCAAAATGCTGGAATAATGGGAAAATTAGACAAAAATGACAAATATTAGAAATACAATGTGAGTGGCATCTGCCGCTTTTAGCTATAAAAAAGGAAATTTATGTCTCAAATAAACAAAAATCTGGTTAAAACAGGCAAACCTTGCAAGAAATGGAAAAAACTTAAGTTAAAAATTCAGTGGCATCTGCCATATTTTAGTCGTATTTAAATAATTTTTAGACTCAAAATGGTTAAAAACGCAGGTTTAAAGAGTCAAAAATCATGTTAAAATAACTAAATATAATTCAAAACTTAAGTGCCATCTGCCGGTAACGGAGCTGGTATATTATAGAACACGAAATATTGAAATGGTTAGCGAGCGAACGGAGTGAGCAAGCGACCAAATGCTTACTGAACTAAACTTTACAAAGTCAGATATTATGACCGTATCGATCTTGCAATTTTAATTAATTTTCATTTTACCGAATTTTAAGTTAAATATGAAGCGTCTGTTACCCCCAAACGTACCCCTCACTGCCGTAAGTACCCCTCAGTTTACGCGCTGTCTTCATGCTCTTTGAGCAATGCCCGCGATGTCTTCGTGGCTCTAAATCTACGTTAACCCGACCCTAAAGCACACACACACACAATGTCTGCCCTGTTCTGTCCTTATGTCCGTCTGTTTGCCGTTCGTCCGATGTTTCAGAGATTAACCAAGAAATATTTAACACATTTAGAAGAGCAGCACTAAAATATTGTTATATTAATGAAAATACTAATGGACGACTCTATCACAAACCAAATAATGATTTTATTCCATCTAATCCAGAGTCATTATACATTTTTGATCCTTTTCACATTGAAAATCTAGATAATAATAACTATGTCAAATTTAATTTAATTAGAACTTGTTAAACTGCCTTTAACATTTTTCAATATAACCTTATTGTCATTGAGGCAGATAAAAACCTAGGGTTTACAGTCATATATAAATTAATTTATCTAGAATTGAATCAAAAGGAATTGATTAGTGCACAAGACAGTTATATTCTTCTTAATAAAACTATTGAGAATTATAAAAGATCTCAAAGGCACAATGCTATTTTATACTAAATTATTTCTTTAAACATAATTGCACAAATGAACTTATTATAACCAAGATATATAAACAATTATCTGATTATCTTAATGACAATAAATATAGCCCTATTAAATTAAAAGCCTTTCCAAAAATCCATAAAATTTCTAACTTCATTAATAATAGTGTTAATGATAACCTAAACCAACTTAAAATGAGACTTATTTTTCCATTCCACACACACTTTGTCTGTCTTGAAAACTTGATTCAGAACATTCAGACTGTGTTGTCTAATTCTTTTGAGTTGACAAGACTTCTGGATAAATTGGATTTTGATGGTCATGAAGTATTATTCAAAGCATATATTAAAAACATGTATCCCTCAGTTAATATCTGTTGCAATAGAATTTATTAAAACCTTAATTACTAATGAACCAGATATGAATATTTTTATAAATATTTTAGAAACATGGGGTGTTTTATTAAAAGCATATTAATGAAATTGAATTTGAATTTAATAATGTATTATATAAACAAGTAATATTTGTACCAATAGGTTCATCAGCTGGATCAATTGTAGCCATAGCTTGTCTACAATCATTGTTGACCAAAAACAAATAATTTATCAAATTTAAAGTTTTTTAAATTTTATTTTGATGATGGTGTCGGAATTTTTATTCCCGCAATTAATAATCAATCAATTAAAGATAATTTATTGTCCACTCTAATCGAACATATGAAAATAATTTCAACCTGAAAAGGGATGAAAACTCTATTGAATTTGTTACAATTAAAGATATTGAGATGAAAATATTTACTTTTCTTGATATAGACATTTATAGTAAAAAATTAAATGAATACTATAAATTGTTTTATAAAGTACATACTAAACCTCAAAGTACAAATTCATATATACTCTTTATATCAGCACACCCTCCTGCAGTCAAACGAGCTATTATTAAGGGTGAATGCTCAAGTAGTATAAGATTATCTTCTACTTTCGAATACTTTAATGAAACTATAGATCAGTTAAGATCTAAAATGTTAGATAGAGGGTATCCCAATTATATAATTAATGAAGAAATAAATAAAATTAATTGGAACAATAAAGAATTATTAGTAAATAAAACATATAATACATTAATTAAAAACAAAAATAAAAAATTCCCATTTAGAGAAACTATTATAAATTTAGAAACCAGACTAACAAATAAAGAGATTAAAATTCCATTCATAACTTAATATGATCCGAGAAATTTAAAATTAATTAAAGCCTTTGGATTAAAAAATTCAAACTAAATTAAATAGTAAATATCAAAATCTTAAAACTAATAAAGAAATAAGAATTATAAATTCATTTAAAATAAATAACAAATTATCTAATTTAATTTATAAACCATTTAAAATTAATAAGCCTGCACAGCTTACACTAACCCAACCTTATTCTCTTTCTTGATCTGTATAGCGATTAAATTTAAATAAATAAATATATGGTGTAAAAACTATATAATAAATTAACAGTGTATAAAAACTTTAAACAGTGTATATAAAAATAATTTGTATAATTAAAATTTTAAAACTACTAAAAATCTAATATCACTTAAAGTTTAAAAAGAATTTCTAAAAATCTACTAAAAGTGTGTAATGTAAAATTTAAAATTACTAAAAGTTTAATAATGTTAAAAATCAGGTCATGAATTGATATTATATACAATTCATTTTCATTTCCTCTATATTATATTAAAAATACGCCTCAAAATCGTTAAAATAAATCATTAAATGTATAAATAAAATCATTCAATGTATAAATAAAATTGTGTATACGTGTATAATCTAAGTATTGTATAAGTGTAAAGGTGTATTTTGTAAACATCTAAAACCAAATCAAATCAAAAGTATGTATAATTAAAATATATTAAAATATTGTAAAACCTAAAATATTAAATGATGTAAAATTAACTGAAATTTCTTTATAATAGAATACCTGAAGAGTTTATTTAAAACGAAAAACGTTTTGTATAAATAAAATCAAATTAAAAAAAATAACAGTCGAATTATTTCATCGAATTGAATTAAAATTAATGTAAATTAAAACTATGGGCGGACTGACGTCAAAAACTAGGTTAGGTTAGGTTAGGTTAGGTTTTAATACGTAATGAAGTATTTTTTCTTCTAGTATCACAGATTTTCATCGGTAATCGATTTATCTTTACTTTAGCGTGTAAATTATGTAAAAATTACGATAAAAATCACTTAAAAAATAGTAAAAACTTATTATATTTTAAGACAAAATTACATGCGACTGCGCTCAATCGCTCAATAGCAAATCAGGATAACTTTTATTTGCGCGTGGAGGAGGTGTATGTGTTGAAGGAGTAATGTGAAATGAGGAGAAAAAAGATTGATAAGAGGAATGAGGAGGATGAGGCAAAGGAGGAAAGAAAGATTAAGCAAAACCTGATTCTTATTCAGCTAAAAGTTATAAGAAAAGTATATGGGATAGGGAAAGATGGTGAACTGATCTGACATATTTAAAGGTGATATTTGAGTGTTTTTTGCTATTCCTTGCTTGTGATTGGTCAAGTTTAAACATACGTTTTGTTTGAATAATTCATCCTACTACTGTTTATTAATTTGTTGCTTGGACATCCTTATTCAGGCTACTAGACTATTTACTAAAGGTGTTTTCCACCAATTATTTTCTATTTTGATCTAAAAGTCTCTTTATTAACAGAAAAAATATGTTTAAATCCTATAACTAACATAAATATCGGTATATAATCTTTTTTAATAGAATTATAAAAATCCCTTAATTAATTTGTAAATTTGTATTGATTTTTCCCATTTTAATGAATTTATAATTATAAGATCTAATTTGATTTCGATATTTTAGTTTCAAAATTATATCCCTAGTATAGTATTTTTTGGACAGTAGCTCTACAACTCGAACCGATTATCTTTTAGTTGGAGTTAACTCAAAACAAACCGAAAAAAACTGAATTCTAATATAAGGTTAAAACCAGGGTGTCCAAAGGATGGTCTGGAGGGAGTTACCCCCTGATTTCTCAAAAAGTTGACCCCCTACCTTTAAAATGAAAATTGACAACTGTATGGGGTAAAATTTTTTTAATGCTTTTTTGGCCGATGGCAGAAAAGTTGTCGCTTAAATCCGAGTAGTTTGACCCCCTCTAAAATTCTGAAAAGTCGGAAAGTAACCTCCCCCCAGACCGACACACTCTGGGACACCCTGGTTAAAGCAGATAATTTACAGAAAACCCTTCAATTAATCGTTAGGCTGAACGATATAGTAAAAATAGCTTATAATATTAGTTTATTTTGTTTTGTATAAAAATTAATGTTATATATAAATATTTACATTTATGTTTTTGAATGATAAGAGCAAAATTCTTATTTGATATCTTATACACTTATTTATATCTTGTAGAACACTTGATATCTTTAAATTCAATTTCAAAACTGTTTATCGGGTTTAAAATTTTAACTAGCTTTTCGCTTTTCTTTGAGAAGTTTATTAAACCTGAACCGAAACGATAATAATCCCGTAGTTTATGATTTGTAGAAATTGCTGAATTTGCTTAATATTTTCTATAAGTCTAACGTGATATTAATTTAATTGTGTTATAAAAAAGTTACATTATTAAAATTCAACTGTATATTACAATGTCCGGTTTTGTAGTTAATAAGCGTTTAACAGTGGGCTTAAACGTAAGAACCTGACATAAATTTTCAAATTTTTGTTTGAGAACATTTTTTGAGCAGTCAATAAATAATTCAATAATTTGTTATAAAATAAACTAATTCTGTATTAATGGTATTGGTTATACAATTTCTACCAATAGGTTTTAAATCAATAAATTTAATAGACACAATGCAAGTGCTTTATGAAAACAATTTAATGACGAAGGATATCGTATTACCTATGATTAAATAAAACACGAGCCTTTTATTAATTAAATTGTATTGAATTCATTTCATGTAAAAATTGAAAAAAAACTGTTGAAACCCATTAAATCTAATATAAATATAGATTAATTTATTCCATCCTTCCGGTATTGTACAAATCCGGTAAATACGGTATATATTCCGATTAAAATATTAGAAGAAAGTGTCCTGTTTTTTCCTAACAGTAATTAAACGAAAAATCAATTAATATTCAAAAATAATCAGGAACTGTCACAGTTGGCCTGATTTTATTTGCTTCCCTTACTATAATCGCATTAAAGTGAAGCGTTATATTTAAAGCGAATTGGACTAAAAATGAATCATAAATTCAATTGAAACGGATTGAAATAGGAAGTCGTCGTAATCACTTTTATTGAGTTATCCATAAGTGAAATAAATGTGTAAATTTCATATGTTTTCAAATGATTTTGCTATTTTGCTATTATTTGCTATTTTTATGATACATGCTATAAATGCTATTTCAGCTGAAACCGAAAGGTTGTTGTTTAAATCTGCTTAGTTTTTTACCTCTTCCCCCAATTTTTTTTCAACACCACCGAAAATTTCTAATAACTTATTTTTCTAAAAACTTTTAAAATTTCTCAATCAAATAAACTTTAGAAAAATACATATATAAAGAAAGACATTACTTATAACAGTTAAGAAATTTAAAAAATATAAATGCTATTTTTAAGTGCTTTTTGTTTCATTTATTAATGCTATTTATTTATAGCGCTATTTTTATATGCTATAAATGCTATTATTT
>JAQIXJ010004773.1:0-10295 GCA_034700185.1 Phthiracarus laevigatus | reverse complement strand
AAAGGACGTTTGACTAATTGCGGTGTTTCGCTCCAAACTGATACGTTCATTTCGCTTCCGCAACCAATGTTGTTCAACAGTCCAGTCCCGCGCCCCACGAATATACTTGACCATTGCATGTCAACGCTTTCACGTGCTTATAGCCGGCAACGATATCGGTCACACCTTTCGAGCTTAACTCTTCCACGCGAATCGCATCTGTGGCGCATATATCTATAATATGTTTTGGTTGTACGCCAAGCCATCCCAGTATTATCGCCAAATGTGTACACTTCATCGTTATTGGTCAAGTAATAGACGCCTACTTTATCTATTACTTGTGGTGGCATACCATAGCGTAAACTGTACTAATCAATGACATTGTAACGAATTATGCGCAATAACTTGATTTCATTCCACAAATTTTGATCGAATTGTTTCATTACATCAAACCATGTACAACTAATATTGGACATAATTTCATAAATATATAAAGCCTCAAATTTTCAGTAATTAATTGATTTTGTCTTATTTTCCAAACTGAATTGACTGCACTATTAGATTGAATTAAATTATAAATTAAAGTATTGAATATTCAATTTCAATTTAATGAAAACAACAAAATAACGAAATAATATGTAGTCAAAGTGATTGAAGCATTTATGAGTGTTGGTGTGCTTCTTTATAGTATTGTATTATACTGAACTTATGGACTATAACTGTAACGCATAAAAGCAGTGGCGGACATATTTCCCATTGAATTCAATAAAAAACTGTTCTCAGTGGCGGAAAAAATCGCACCAACACTCATATATGGATTGGACTGCGAAATTGCTATTAATAAGGGAATCAGTAACTATAATCTGTAATTCGCTTTAAACTGGAATATTCGTAAATAAATTTTGGAAATAAATTTAATGAGTTATTCAGACTTTTAAAAAATCTTAATGTTCATATGATTTATTAAAAACTTGACTCAGCATATACTATCCTCTATTTCAAGTGATTATTATCTACATGTAGATTAAACTTTGATTTACCCTTTTTCTAATTATTTTTAACGCAAATCTTTCATTTTAACGCTAATGATTGTGCTGCAATCACTGACTTTATGTTACTCTTATTAATATTAATTGTAATGACATGTATGTCATATTGATATTATTAAGATACGGTAAATATCGAAATTTAATAATTCATGTGAGTAAACATACAAAATATCATTATTAGCATTTTAAGCTCACTTTGACAAAGTCTGCTAATGGATTTTGGGATGTCTGTTACTCTGTAGACTTTTTATGGAGGATAGGAGGCTTTAAATAAGGAAAAACATGCATTAAAAAAGACTAAAATTGAGTAAAACAAAAATGAACTAAATTATGGAAAAATTGGCTTTAATAGGGGCAAAACAGGGCATAAATTGGATCAAAAATGACTTAAAATGTAACAAATCAGATCAAAACTGACACAAAATAGGGTCACAAATGGTTAATATCGTGAAAAAGATGACTATATTTTGGTGTCCCGCGTCTTACTAATTAAACTAAAACAAATTGTTACACGCGCCTAATTTTGTCTTTAAGAACAGTTTTGATGTTAACTCATCGACAACTAAACTAAGAATTAATTAAAATATCCTAAACAATCACTGAAGTCATATATATGACAATGTTTTAAAGTACATAAAAATTTTTAGCTAAACATAATAATTAAAGTTATGTTTGTTTAAAAATAACATTACAAAAATGTTAAGCAACAATATAATAGGTTTTATTTGCGTAAAGGAAATGCATATTTTTATAATTCACTTAACTAATGCCATATCTATTCACATAAATAATACTAGAATCAAAGTGAGCCCAATACTAATGTTCATTCTTGTTTATGTTTCTAAAAGCAAGAAGAATTAATAACATTTTTAACATTTTAGAAACTTTTAATTTAGTTTCACATAAATTTTTTTTGGAGCCCTCCTGTATCAGGGGGTGCGCACCACCTCGATACCTCCTACTTGACCTCCTCTCTTCGATCTGAATCCATTGATATAGGTGTCGAGGGGGTGGACATTCGGGAGGGTTGCACATAGATCTTCTGAATCAGTTTGTCTACCCCCATTTTTTCAGGAGGGGTCCCTCCACCTCGAAACCCCCAGATGTGCATTCCACTTTTTAAGCTGTATCCATTGATAAGAGTGTCGAGGGGTTGCACCCACAGGTGAGGCACCTATAAAGGATACAACAAACAGACAAATAATGTTTTTTATATATTAGTGATTAAGAAAACCTAACACATTAAGATTACAATTACTGTTAAATCATGTGAGTCAAAAAGGATAGCATTTGCTACTTTTTTATCTGACTGCAAATTTGGTAGATATATTGTTATGACTATTCAGTCCGTCCGTCCGTCCTTCTGTCCGTCCTTCTGTCCGCACTCTTATGTTAATTAAAGGATTTCGACCTATTTCTTATGCTTATTAAGGGAATTAGATCTTAACTCTAATAAATGGACTTTACCTAATTCTTACTTTAATAAAGGGATTTTCACTTTTTCTTATGCTAATTAAGTGATTTGTTCTTTACTCTAATAATGGGATTTCACAAAATTCTTATGTTAATAAAAGGTTTTTAACCTATTTCTCATGCTTACTAAAGGATTTTAAACTCAAGATGACAAAATAGAGGGTCAAAAATACAAAAAGTATGCTCAAAATATTCAAATAAGTTGTCAAAAATGGCCAAAAATGTCTAAAAATAAGCAAGATTCGGATAAAAATAGTCAAAATTTAGGTTAAAAATTAAGTGCCATATGCCGCTTTTTATTGGAATTATAGCAATATTAAGGCTCAAAATAGCAAAAAAATACCAAAATACTGGCCAAAATATACAAATTTAGTCAATAATAACCAAAATTAAGATTAAAATTTAACTAGCATTAGCCCGATTTTTGTATAAACTTAGTGATTTTCAGTTTAAAAATGGCAAAATATACCGAAAAACTAGCCAAAATGGGCAAAATTAGTTTAAAATGTGATTAATAATAAAAGAGACATGTCCTGGTTTTTGCAGTAAAATTGTGGAGTTTTAATCTTAGAAGGTCGCAAAATCTAGTCAAAATAGGGGAAATTCGGCAAAAATGTCAAAACATAAAGTGGCTTATGCCACTAATAAGCGATAATAAAGTGATTTGTTTTTGATTTCATCTGCTTTTAACATAATGCTTAACTTATAACAGAAAAGAAAAAATACTGGAAGCGCGCGAATGAAAAAAGCGAGCGAATTTAAACTTACTAAAAATTAAATAGCAAAGTCAGATATTATGACCGTATCGATCTTGTTTGTTTTGTTTCTAATAATATATCATAGAATAAAAACCATACAAAGAAAACATATTAAATATAATAAACCAATTAATATAAAAACATATTTTGATAATTTTGTTGGTTTTGTATGATTTGTAGATAATTATAATGTTGAATGAATTGGCTTAGGAGTTATCATTAAGTCTTTGAAAATCGTTAATTAACGATTAAGTTTTTCAACAGAATTACAAAATTCGAACTTTATATAACTTGATATTATTCATTGTAGATCTTATGTTTACTTCAAAATTTATAACGATTCTAACGAATCTAACGATTTTAAACATTACTAACGATTTCAAGGAATTTAGCTTAAAATGCACTAAAAATTATATAAATTAATAAGTTGGTACAAATTATTCTTATTTAAGTTTACTAAACGTGTTCGATGAAGGTTTTGGATTAATTTATTTATAATAAGTGAATTCTATCGATGATAACTATCACAATCATTAGCTTCTGCATCTAAAGATTTCATTTTAAAGTAATTTTTTTAATAAAAGCAAAGTTTTCAATTAAATATTTTAGGGTTTAAATAACTATCAATCATTTTTAAATTAATTTAGTATCTAAAATTTAAAACGAGTTATTCTAACGATTTTGGGATTTTTTCTAACGATTAACAAAAGGTTTGGCACTAATTTTTCTTACGATTTTCAAAGCCCTAGTTATCATTGATAACTTATCAATACTATGTAACAAAAGTTTTATTTGCGATGTAGCTTCTGTCGAATATGTATTATTAGATGTCTTTGTTGGATAAATAGTACAATTCTCTAAATATGTTTTTAATTTTTCGGTTATGGATTAAAATTAATAAAATTAATGAGAAGAGAGTTAAAATAATAGTATTTATAGCATACAAAAATATCGCTATAAATAGCATTAATAAATGATCAACATAGCACTTAAAAATAGCATTTATAATTTTTTAAAAACTACTTAAAAGTTAAAATATAATTTCTTTTTCTTCAAATTAACATTTTTAAAATCTCTCTTAGTTTATTATATAAAGAAGTTTAAAACATTTTTTGGAAATCAAGCTATTAGGAATTTTTGGTAGTATTGAGAAAATATTTTGGATAAGAGCTAACAAAAACTAATCAGATTTAAATGACAATATTTCGATTTCGATTTTATTTTAAAAACATTTATTAGCATTTATAGCTTTTGTAGCATCTATCATTAAAATAGAAGTTAATAGCATTAATAACTAAAACGACTCCAAACTATGTAATTCGTGCTTATATAATAATTACATGCTTATAATTTTGAAATAAAAAAGTAGCAAATGCTATCTTTTTGACTCTCTATTAATGCGTTTTTAAAATTAATTTAATCTAAATACCGTACATCAGGGTGACCCTGAGGGGATTGGAGGGTGATATCCCCCTCCAGGAATTCTCAAAAAGTTGACCCCCTACCTAAAAATGAAAAATGACAACTCTAAGAGGAAAAATTTTTAAAAAATGTTTTTTGGTCCTATGGCAGAACAAATGTGGCTTAAATCCGAGTTAATTGACACCACTCCCCTAAAACTTTGAAAAGTCAGAAAGTAATCTCCCGCAGACCGACACACTCTGGGACACCCTGGACAAACCGATTTTTAATTGTCAACGAAATTATTTTCATCAAAAAATAAAACAATAAATAATAAGGTTTTCGTTACGAGTGCACCCACCGGTGGATAGCGATTGCGATGAAACAAAATCGACACGAAAATTTTTACGATTAATGATGGCAGAAAGCTCATTTTTCCTGAGCTTGAGCATGAGCTGGCAGAGCTTAAGCTGAAAACTGGAAAAAATTGAGCTGAGCTTCAAAATTAAAATATTCTCATGAGCTTGAGCTTACTAATTTACGAATTGGCTTGAGCTTAACTGTGAGCTTATATCTTACAAAAAATTGAGTTTTATTACAAGTATGAGTTTTATATTTCCATATTCTAGATTTTGAGTCATAACTACTAGTAAAATATTGCTTACATTAACTTAAAAGCTTGCAATTAAGATTATGTTTATTATTATTTTCCAAAAGAAAGAATATTTTATAGATGTATGCAATGCTTGCATAAAATTTGAAACATTTTATGGCGAAAGTTTGTTTTTATTAAGCTCAACACAAGCTCAATAAGCTCGTTGAATTAAGCTTGAGCTTGAGCTTACAAATTTAAGCTCAAAAGAAGCTGAGCTTGTAGCATTAGAATTACACTAAATCTCTTATTTGAGCTTTATTTTGAGCTTGAGCTGGCTTAAGCTAGCTTGCCTGAGCTTGAGCTTTCTGCCATCATTAATCGTTACACAGCGTTTTACTTTGTTTATTTATGCGTCAATTACTAATTGAATCACAATTTACCGTACATTATTATTATCGTACGAAATAATAGTTAATAGAAGTAAAACTACTCGTACGTTGTGCTTACAAGGCGTTCATTAAAGCTTTTGCCTATTGATAAAGTTGGTAGAAAAGTATTTAGATTTTATAATAATGGTCTGATAGATATTGAACATCTGTCTGGCAGTCATGTATAAATCTTTACGGTATGTGTACTTAAACTATTCCCAAATCCAATCCAGAACAATTGGATGTATATTTACTACTACTGAATCTCAAAGATCTAACACCGAATTCCTGTAAATATTAAATTTGAAAAAACACGATATAACTCGATTTTGGTTTAATTTTGTTTTCCGCAATTATATAATTTATACTATCTGTGAGTCACAGACCGTGAAATATAGTAATTAAATTTGCTAATAAGTTAGGAATCTTTTGGTCTTTACATTTGAAAACAAGATCGATACGGTCATAATATCTGACTTTGTAAAGTTTAGTTAAGTTAGTATATTGTCGCTCGATCTCTCCGTTCGCTCGCTCCCATTAGTTTATATTATTTTTCATAAAAGTGAATTTTTACTTATAATTTCAGATTTTTACATAAAACAAGCCAATAATCAATTATATTTTTAAAATTATAGTCTTTATAATTACAATGAAAACGGAATATCCCGATCGGTTATTTGGCTATTTTTATCCGAATTTTATCATTTTTGGTCCAAACTGCCGCTATAAAAACGGAATATCCCGTTCTGAAGTTAACCAATTTTGTCTATTTTTGACATTTAAAGGCTTTTTTCATATAAAAACGGGAGATCTCGTTCCCAATTTTAGCCTTTTTTTTGTTGGTAATTTTTGCTTATTATTCACAAATTTTGACCAATAATGTGGCCTTTTTGACCATTTTATGCCTATTTTTGACATTTTTTGGCCATAATAGCATGGAAATCCCTTATTAGAATAAGATATCGTTTAAAATTCCTTAAATAGAACAAGTTTTCTTTTAAAATCCCTTGATTAGAATAAGAAATTGGTAAAATCCCTTAATTAGAATAAGAAAATGGTAAAATCCCTTTATTAGAGTAAAGATCAAAATCCTTTTATTAGAATAAGAGTGAGGTCGGACAGACAGACGGACGGACGGACATTCCCAACTCCATATATCTGTCTAAAAAGTCAGATAAAAAAATTTAAAAAGTTTTAAAACTAAGACACGACTTCAATGAAACTTTAATTATAAAATTTTTGATAATTTTAATACTCGACCGTTTAATGTATAATTTGTGCAACGTTTCGACACGTCTAGTCATCATCAGGCGATTTATGAAGATTTAAATTTTTAATAATTAAAAAATTAAATAAAAAATTAGAAACTTTTTGAGTCACAACTAAACTGCACAAAACCTAAAAACTAAATGAAAAAATGCAATGGTTACTCTGCTACTAAGAAGTCGTTTATTATTCTAGGCTAAACTATTCGTTGTTAAATTTCAGTTTAATAATAATTTTTACCTCTATTTTTTAGACTATATAACTGTTAAAAAGAGATGCTAAAAATTCTTACTAAACTCAAATTTACATCTTCATAAATCGCCTGATGATGACTAGAAGTGTCGAAACGTTTCGCAACTTATACGTTAAACTGTAGAGTAGTAAAATTATCAAAAATTCAAAATAAAATTTTCCGACTGTATAATCTCGATTCTAGAAACTTTACTTCTAATGACAGAGAGTAAAAAATGTTTAACATTTGCGCTAAACATAATTTATTATTTAAATGTTTGATTTAAAAAAATCGATATACTTTTCCAATAAGCAAAGGTTTCATAGAATAAAGTGTCGGTCAACTGTATCGCCATCTATTGAAGTGACGCCAAAAGTAAAAGTTTTTTAAAGAAATGTCTTAACTCACTTCATTACCTCATTAAAAAAATTTTAGTCTGCACAAAGGTAAGCCATTTACATATTTTAATCAAATAAATGTGTATTACATTTTGAAATATTATAATTTATAACGTAAACTATTCAAATAATCAATATAATTAATATTTGATAATATCATATTTTTCGGTGTTTTTATACTTTCAAAAGGTTTCTTAAACAACAGATAATCTTCCAAACTTATTGTTCCCAAATGAACATATAAATAATGAACAAATACTTGAGGTCTGACACATGCGAACTCAATAAATAAGTTAATGTCGGTGAAACTTGAACTAAAAATTTTTAATACTTTCAAATTTTGTAATTTTTCCAAACACTTTAATTTACCATCTGGTACTTTATTAATAGATAATACGCGTACGTCTAATACAATTTTAATAAACTTAATTTGTGGTAAATGTTGAAGAATATCATCGAAGAATACAAGTTTAACGTCTGTTTTCAAATATAAATTCGTTAATTGTTTGCAATTTTTAAGGTCTTCAGAACTGATGCTATAGTTTCCTGAGGACTCACAACTGAATTCAAAACTTTTTATGTTAAATATTTAATCGATTTAATCAATTCATTAATAAGCGGGTCATTGTTATTCAAATATAACTTAATTGAAACTAATTTTGCACATTTAAACCCAATATCTTTCATTGAATAATTAAATCCAAAATCAATATAATCGAAAATATATTCTATTCAAATTTATGATGTTTCCAAATTTGATAATTTAGAAATTTGCGCCAAAACGTTTCGATGTAAACCTTTGTTTAAATTTACAAATAATTTCGTTAATGAATGTCTGTCTACAAACACATCCATTAGTCCAAAACTATTATCAGCAAATGATAGACGAATTTCCTTTAATTTCGGTTTTAGTAATTCATGGCTTCTCTCATCAACCAAATCGCTTAAACGAAAAATAGTAACGAATGTCAAATTAGGACATAAACGCAACATACGTTTATTAATGATTATATCGCGTTTTGTAGTGTACTTTAGTTCATTGATATAGCGATCCGAAAATCTTGAATAATTGACACGTTTTAAATTTTGTCCACATTTTTCAAAAAACTTGCCAAAATTCATCGGTTATAAATCTGCCAATATTTAATTCGTATTGAAAATTGTTAAATATTGACAATTATCAGTAATTAGGATCAATTTGTTAAGATCATAATGCATTTCGATTTCGTATGCATTTAGTGACACACTATTAATAAACGTACATTTTTTGATTAGATGTTTAAACCAATTATTGAATTTATTAAGCGGTTTCTGCGGATTAACATTTGTTCTTCTTGTGATCGAATTCCACAAGTTTGTCAACCAATTGTTGTTTATTGGCTTTTTGTTCTTTCTCTTATAGATTAAATAGCATTCATTGAAATCTAAATGGTATTGTCTGTTGAATATGGTTCTCATCTATTGTTTTGATACGCATTAAAACTTTATTTTGTCCTCAAATGATAAATAACTACAAATCAATTCAGTTGAGTCATCGCCATATCGATCGAAACTACATTTAGACTGGTTATGAGTGTTGTTTCGGTCATGATATTAATTACCGAAACATATTGCCAACAAATATTCAAATAAATAAATCAATTTATTACATTTTAATTTTTTTATATTAGTAACAAAGATATTTTAAAATTAAAAATTTTAATTTAAATAGTATATAATAATTTTAAAGTATTCAATAAATTAATTGGATCGCAATGTCGTTTCGCTAATGTTTGCTCTTTGCTTCTTAATATTAGAAGCAACTGTTTGGGAAGCGCTTTGATTAATAGTGCCAGTTGTTGTGGTAGTAGTAGCAGTGCTTGCCGTAGAAGTGGTCGATTCTGATTGCAGAGAATTTGGGTTATAAACCACATCCTTCTCGCTTTCGGTGGTTTGTTTTTTCTTTAAACAATCACAACATGATCCCATGTTGTGATCGAAAGATGCGAGCGGTATATGAGTAATGGGTATTACGCCTCCTGGTAATCAGCTTACGTATAATAACAATTTTAATAAACTCAAGTTGCGGTAAATTTTGATGAATATCAGTGAAGAATATTACGTCTGTTTTCAAATATAAATGCGTTAATTGTTTGCAATTTTTTAGGTCTTCAAAACTGAATCGATAAAGTACTGATGACTATCAACTAAATTCAAAACTTTCTATTTTATAAAATACTGAATCGATTTAATCAAATGATTAATAAGTGGGTCAATTTTATCCAAATATAACTTAAGTGAAATACAATCTTAAATAAATATCAAATAATGGTGTTGTATATAATAAAAGCGAAAATAGTTTAAAATTGTTAAATTGTTTTCACGTGAAATAGCAAGTGTTGCGAATGGAATTTTAATTGCATAACATATACTGTTTTGTAATAGTTTTGAAATACACGCGAATATATTTCATTTCAAATACTTTTTATATTGTTATGGTAAAAATGTGTTTGTTTTATTACACTTATGACTGCGATTAAACGCTATTCTTTGTGCCTATGTTTTCGCGTGTGATTTTTTATTTATGGCATGAAATACTACCTCTTAAATTGGGAGAAAAACGTAATGAAAAATAAAAAATGTTTCTTTATCGTTTATATAAAACATATATTTAAGACGGGAAGTGTAATGTACTTAACTTTTTTCTCAACGAAATAAAACATTTACTATATTATGT
>JAQIXJ010004772.1:0-10295 GCA_034700185.1 Phthiracarus laevigatus | reverse complement strand
TAGTTGAACATAATATTACCGCAAATCGAAATGAGTGGACAAATATTCGGTTCTAGCAATGAATACCAACTGCTGTTATATTATGGGGAAGCGCTTTATCGCACCAAACATTATCGAAAAGCAGAGGTAACTCCCATTCCAATGCACCATTTATTTTAAAATACCGAAAAACTATGAATTTATGTTCGTATTTAAACTGGTTTTAAAACCATTTGAATTATTAATTACGAAATATCGATAGATTTTCAATTTTATATTATTATATGATTTAAATTCAATTGATTTATTTTAGTGCGTATATCACAAGGCATTATCATTGCGAAAGAATGCACCAAAAAATAAAAGAAAGAGTCAAACCAACGGACCCACAGATTTGACGGTAGAAATCGATATTAAATATCAAATACATTTATGTTATATCAAACTTCAGCAATACTCAAATGCAGCCATCATTTTAGAAAGCATTCCTCAAAAAAACGTAAGTTTTTTCCCACAAAATTACATTAGAAATTCTATTATTTTAAATTAAAAATTATTAATAAGTGATTAATAAAAAATACAACCAAATAAAAATAGCATAAATTAAGTTTGGCGCTTATTTTTTAGCTCACTTATTTTAGAAAAAAACGAGATTACGGATTTGATCGGTTTCAGACAGTTTGTCAGTTTGTTAAAATAAGCATGCTTTTAAACTATCTAAAAGTGATCTCTTTATTTGACCCTTGTTTAACATTAAATTATATATGTTATAATTAGTAATTTCATTTGAAATTAATTTATTGTTTTCAGAGAACCGCCAGAATAAATATGGCATTGGGAGACGTATATAGAATAGATAAAAATAATTCATGCGCTATTAACTGTTATAAAGATGTTCTCAAAGAATTGCCATTCGCTCTCTCAGCTATTACTAACTTAATTAAATTGAACGTAAAACTGGAAGATATATTAAATATAATAAGCGCGTCGATTTCGAGCATTGCTTCTATGGGTTGGCTGACGCATTGGGTCGCAGCACAATCCATATTGAATACTAACTTAACCGAAGCCATTGAAGAATTTAAAAAATTACATGAACACTCGGATTTCAAAGATAACGTGGAAATAATGATATCTCTGGCTGAGGCTTTGTATTACAATGGAGAATATAAAAGAGCCATACAATTGTTTAAGAAAGCTTATTCCACAGATCCGTTGCAATTAAGAGGTTTGGATTCGTTTGCCGCGTGTTTAGCTAAAGATAATCAATTAAAAGAATTAGAAATCCTTTCCAATCAAATGATTCAGAGATGCGAATCATACGAATCATCGTGCGCTGAGCCATGGATTGTTCTTTCATATTACTGTTTTCTATCGAATAAAAAAGAATCGAAAGCATTATTCTTTGCTCAAAAAGTGAGTGATGGCGAAATTGATTGTATAAATGTATGATTTAATGTTTGAATTACAGGCATGTATGTTAAGCAACAATTCAGTGGAAGCATTATTGTTAAAGGGAACTATTATGTCAGAAGCGAAGAATCAAGATTCAAAGTATTGCTTTCAAGAGGCGAAATCTTGTTTCCAGGAGGCATACACGTTATGTCCATCGAGATTTGATGCAATCAAATGCATGATTGATATACATTTGTCGGAAAAACAGAAAAGTGCGGCCGCAAACATCGCTAATATGGCTATCAAACAGTTTGGTCAAACTCCCAAAACTCTAACTGTAATTTAAGGATATTTCGTTTTAATGTTATATATTATTATTTTTGGTGTGATTGCTTTATTTTAGTTGTTGGCATCTGTTCTGCTGACTGAGTCTGTAAATAATGAGAAGAAAAATGCTAAGATTGCGCTCGAAAAAGCGGTCAAAACTGATCCTAGTTATTTAAATGCTGTTTTTCTATTATCAAATCTATATATTGATGAAAAAAATATCGACAAAGCTATAGAAATGTAAAGTTAATAATATTATAAAGTAATAACAACGCAATTTCATTTGTATTTTTTCTATTACTTACTTTTAGTTTGATCAAAGCCATTGAATGCAGCGAAAGTAACGTTAAATTGCATAAAATATTAAGCGAATGTTATTCGGAAAAAAATGAACAGGACAAGGCTTTACATCATAAAAATATCGCTTCCAAGTAAATTAGTTCTGCATTATTTCAAAGTTATTAATTGATTATTATTTCAATTTAAAGACTTGAAGTAAATTTTCGTAACTCTAATGAGACGTCGCAAAGACTGGAACACCAGTCACATATGGCTGATAATATAGAATCGACACTCGAATTAGAAGTGGATGACATTCCGCCGTCAGACGAAGATGTGGATGAGAGTGAAACTGATGTGGTTTGGTCTGATGACAATTATAGTGTCACTTAAATCCTAACACTATTACTCAACTATTTCTCTAAAGTTTCAATTTTTGTAAAATTTGTACAAACTTAAGTTATAGATAATAAATAACATTTTATAATCACATTAATTAAAATTTAGTTAGAATTTTTTATTTTAGATATTAGAGGCCATCCCTGACTCTGATGGCCTATGGGGTGGGATTTAATTTCAGAAATTTTCAAAGTCCGTGGGGTGGGTAAACTCACTCATTTTGATTGACAATTTTATCAATTTCGATCAAAAAGTTTGATATATTTTAGCTCACTTTCTTGAAGAGAGCGAGCTTATGGATTTGACCATGTCTGTCTGTCCCGGTGTTCGCAGTCTTATGTTAATAAAGGGAACCCACCGATTTCTTTTTTTAATAATGGGTATTTGAATTTTGCCATCTTAGATTAGAAACTAATATACTTATTTGTTATATGTGCTTTGCATAATCCTATAGAAAAGTGAGCTCTCTATGAATGTGTCGTTCTTGTTTATCTTTGAATTTTCAAAAATTTTAATATATATGGCTCCAACTTTTTGAAATTTCTCCAAATTTTTCCGATAAAAATGCAATTATAGAAAATTAATGGCAAGTACTGAATATAAACTCTAGTTCAATGTTACAATTAATATGGTAAATCGATTTTTTTTCTTTTGAAATTTTCATGCTCAACTTATAAAATTTTATTAAAAATGATAATAATTATGTAAAATTACATTTTGGAATTTTTAAAATCTGATCTTCCCTTAAAATACTCAACAATCTGCTAAAAGGACGAAACATTGTTAACGTTGATTTGCTACCAATAATAATTAACTTTTTCTTCGCTCGAGTAACGGCAACGTTAAGTCTTCTTTCGTCATTAAGTAATTCCGAGCGCAAACAATCAATACCTGTTTCATTATTCAACTTTTTTCGAACGCAAGAATATATAATAACCGCTTTGTCTCGTCCTTGATATTGATCAACGGTATTGATTTCGATATTTATCGAACCAATTAGTTGTCTTATGGCGCGAACTTGCATTTGATATGGACTTATAACACCGATTTCGTTAATAGTGACGTTAAAATGCTTTAATAAGTTTTCGACTATGATTTTAATAATTTTACATTCGATTTCGTTGCAAACGCTGCCATGAGTGTCACGAAATTCCTCGCCAGGAATATCATCTGTATCTAAAAAAATAACAGATTTTGGTAATAAAACACTGAGCGTATCGCCGATCCATTGATACTGAGGTATAAATGAATTATGATTTGATGTTAATGTAGAATTAGCTACACTATCGTTAGCACATGCGAGTACTCCTTCATAAGTTAGACTGTTTGCGATTCTCATTATTTCCGAATTCATACGATACTGAATGGTCAAATCACTAGTGTTAATATCATTTTGCAATAAAACGAATAAACTTTGGTCGAGTCCCATCTTTCTAGCGATTTCACTTCGCACTAAAGGCGGCAATTGCTTCGGATCTCCCACTAACATAAATCGTTGTGCTTTAAATAGTGGCGCTAAACATGTTGGTAACAACACTTGCGATGCTTCATCAATAATGCAATAATCAAATGTTCGGCAGTTAAATATTGAATGATTAGTCACACTTAAACAAGTTGACGCAACAACGCTAATATTTTGGTAAAATATTTCGAGCTCTTCGACGGTTTGGATGTTAGCCGTTCGGTTATGAAGCGAATAAGAACAAAGCTCTCTGTGTATTCTAGTTTCGGAACCGATTCTAACAAAATCAATATCAAAACATTTTAATTTAAGTAATATATTATCGACAGCTGCGTGAGTAAAACTAGTGATGAGCACAGAATGATTTAACGCTACTAATAATCTGACGAGAGCTACAATTGTCTGCGTTTTTCCCGCGCCTGGCATTCCTCGAACCAGAATATAACTATCAGTTGAAAGAGCTTTTAAAACAGCTCTCTGTTGATGTTCATTCAATAATTTCAGTATATGTTTGCCTTTCGACACTATTTTTCGCTGAAACTTGTTTGTAAACAATACTGTTTTTCGATCAATTATTATATTACGAAGTTTTTCTGAGCGATTATTAGACGAATCGAAAAGAGAAAGTAGATTTGAGAAATTAGTTGTAAGTTTGTTAGCATTCGACAAGTGATCGATTCTAAACACGGAATTGTTATAAGTTTTGTTAATATTATTGTTTAGCGCTAATTCAATAAATTCACTATCAATAGATTTCACGTAACCGATGCCAATCGCTATCTTTTTGCAATAATTTGCATTTTGATTAACTGCGCCATTTTGCACAGAAGATGGTGAATGAAATGGTTCGACGCTTACGCAAACTCTCTCCCATTGACGCATAATACTATTATCGCTAATATTTAATGCACCTAAACTAGAAAATTTAGAACTTCGTCCAAATATATAAATGTCATCGCACTTCTTTACCAAAACTAGTTTTGCTAATCCAAGTCCTTTTGTTTCTCTGACAATAGAAGATTCGTTCCAAAAACCAGATGTCGAATCGGCATCTTTTTCATTAATATAACTCAATTCTAAATGAAGTAAACTCATCCATTTTCTAAAAAAATCTAATTCCAAATTAGATAAGTGCGAAACAGCCTGAGGAACCAGCGTATCAGCCATTACATTGGAATGAATCAAATTTTCGGTGTCGAAAGTTTTTAAGGAAAGCGCACAATCAAACAAATGATCGCATTTACTGCACATTCGAGAGTTATTTAGAGGTTTAGGGCCCATATCTATCGAATTCAAATAACTGACGTATTCGTTACGCAAATGAATTAAATCACGCTTTATATGTTCGTTGGTTATAACGCGACGCATTTGCGGACCATCTTTCAAATAGAGAAGAAAACCTTCATTGGAATGAGTGGTCTGTTCCATCATTAGTGAGTATAACGAAACCTGTCCGCAGTGTTCAGCGCTGAACGAAGATTTACCCGTTTTTAGTTCCAACGGCACGGTTTGTCTTTGCTTCAGTTGCCTGTCGTGAATCATTACATCCAGAGTTAAATCAATTTTCCCCTTTAATCCAAACTTAGTATTCCACACATTCTCCTCGATGTCGTGAACTTTCATCACTTGAAGTTTAATATTATTGGTGCCAACAATATTTGGATCGTTTACCGGTGACATGCTATACATATAGTTATTTAACCACAAAACAATGTGCGGAATATAAGCGTTCACTTCGCTCATGATATCATCAGTTGATTGCATACCAATCGAATGACAATCGTCTAATAAAGTTTTCCTGTCAATACATTTGGCGATCGCTTCGATTAATTGATCGCAAGTTGTCAGACGATGTTCGCACGCGTATTGGAAAAGTTGGTGAATAATGTTACCGATGATCATTGACTTATTAGTGGCAAAACCGGAACCAAATTTATTTACTATCCATGCTTTTCGCATACAGAAATTAGATGACATCAACGCTGTGCTGGTTATCAATACGTCCGGCGATAACACTACCATTCCGTTATCGTTATTAACAGTAAATGTTTTCGTTTTTTCCTCATATTTGGCGTCAATAATATGAATCGATTGGTTATATTTAATGGTTGATTTGGACCAAACGCCTTCTAATACGCAATTATAGGCGTTATTGTCGTGATTTGAATGTAGCGTTAAGTATTGCGTTGATTTATCTCTGTATACGCCGATCACTACAAATCGGTTAAAGTTTTTAAATGACATTAAAAATATATGCGTTAAATCATAAAAACGTATAAAAATCGTAAAAATATAATTGAAAATATGTTTAAAATGTTTTGTAAATTTTGCGCCAAATGTTTGTGTATGATTTTTATAAAATACATACAATTTAGAGGTTTAAAACGTGATTTCGGTATAGTTTTGTTTAATTATTATTTCCGTAACATTGTGTATATAATTCACTGTAAATCGAAATATTCAAAAAGGATTGTAATCAAGCAAATACAGTTTATAAATTCATTTTCCAGTTGATTGGCAGTAATTATTAAACTAAAATTAAGTAATGAGAAATACGGTACAGTAAAACGGGAAACATTTGCCAACACTAGTGCAATACGCGGTTTTTGTGCTGCTTATAAAACAGATACGCTTTAAACATAGCTTTTATACGTTTATTTGTGTGAATAGAGAGACACTAAATATATAACTAGATATATTAATATAAACTTATATTTATATAAATTTTATATTAATTAATCGCATAATCAATTAACTATTATAAAATCAATATACTTCGAAAAAATGAGTGAATCTGACGAAAAAGTAAGAAAATGATGGTAGAATAGCGCAAAAATCATTTAATGTTTATTAAAATTGTATTGTTTATAAACGCAGAAACAATTAAACGAAACAACAGCGCAATCAATGAAAACACCATCTGATCGGAAGAGATCCGATTCGGAAACGGGTGACCCATCCAGTCCTGAACTCCATTTCGAGCCTATCGTTAGTTTACCATTAATTCAGGTCAAGACTTTGGAAGAAAATGAGATTGAATTATTAAAATTGTAAATACAATATTTTCTAACGTTAAATGTTGATATTATTATTTATGTGTATTGCATACGCTTATGCGATATATCACTAGTTTATAGCCATATTTATCACCACATTTCCGGCAAAAGCGATAAATCTCGCGTATCGTCTATTAAAAATTTGAAAATGCATTTAATTCCATAAATTGTATTAATACAGCGTACGTATAACTAATATTAATTAATTTCGAAATTTGAAGGCGCGCTAAATTATATCGATACGATGCGTCTGAAAGTCCACCCGAATTCAAAGAGCGCGGAACCGGCGAAGTAAAGCTATTGAAGCACATCGAAACGGGAAATGTGCGCATTGTTATGAGACGCGATAAAACGCTTAAACTTTGCGCTAATCATTACAGTAAGTTTATATTCATTTTAGCGCACACTTACATACTAAATAAATTGATCAATTGTTTTTGCTAAGTTTTGCCATCAATGAATCTAATGAAACATAAAAATAGTGAAAAGGTATTTGTTTGGAGCACTTTGGCCGACTTATCGGACGACACACCGATTCAAGAAACGCTTGCCATTCGTTTTGGTAATGTTGAAAGTATGTAACGTACGATTTTTAAATTTTATATAACACGTGTCCAATATTATTTTTTCGATTCTAATCCTATTCCAGTTGCAGGAATCTATGCAACACTTGTTAGAACTTATAAAACTTTATTTTCCAGATGCGCAACAATTTCAGGATGCATTTGAAGACGCAAAAAATAGCGCGACTTTTGACGAAAATGATGAGATTGTGAAAGAAATGAGTAAAGTGACGATCGATAACTCAAACGATAAAAGTGGGAATAAGGATGAATGCGCTAAAACTGGAGACGAAAGTACGAATCAAACCGATTCTGACAGCGAAAATGATTAAATGAGTCATTTTAATTTTAATTTTTAATATATATTATTAATTAACGTTCATTTAAACATTTCCGATATATTCTTTCATTTTAACGCAACAATTTTTTTTGATAATTACTAAAATATAATTTTAAATTGTATTCGAATAAACATCGCTTAAGAATTTAAAATTTTTGATCGTTATGTTATACACGTTATGTATTTGCACTTTTTCGTAATTTGTGACCATTGAATTGAATTTCATATTTTATACCATTATTTTACGAATCTTAATAACATAAACGCTAACCAATAATTCAATTACCTGTATTAGAATGGCAATATAGGTAAAGATTGAATGGCAAAAATTTAGTTTTTAACACTTAAATAAGAATATATCTAATTTGAGTTGCAGACTGCCCCAAATCAATACTGTACCTACTTTTGCAAAATCAGATAATAAAATTCTATGTAACGTAAAATTATTCATTTTGTAATATTAATTCAAAAGTCATTTATAAGAACTCATTTGTAATGTGATTTTAACTCTACCATATGTTTCTATCGTATTTAAATAAACAAATAATGTAAAGAATTTTATGTGAAAAAATCAAGTATTTTATTTCAATATAAATAGTTCACCACATAATTCTTTGTAATTCGTTACTGTGTGGCCATTTGAATGTATAACAAACAAATATATAAATAGTAAAAGCATTTATGAAAGTATATAAAGCTAATTCGATCGATAAAATCGACGGATTAGTTGGACCAATATTTAACCTCCAAATCACAAACGAAACTATAAAGTATCGCACTTCCAAAAGTTTCTGAGGCACTATTGAAGTGAGTGTGCATAACACAAAAAGGCATTTCCAGAGTATGTCTTTCCGATGCAACAATTGCATCATAGTTACACCAGTGAATACATAAAATGGAATTATAGCGTATGGTAATAATGATTCCTCTCTTCCCAAAATACGTCGCCATATATAGAACGTATAGTGACGGTTATCGGCTAATAAGTATGGATGAACGTAACTAAACTTGTTTATTATTATCGCTGTCAGTATAAAAGCACTCGTCATTTTAAATGGATATTTCATTGTTAATCCAATGAATTTCTTTCCATTGGTTGGCGTGAAAATCCATGGAAACGCGAAAACTGCCACAAATCCGAGAAAGTATAGTATTTGTGCCAAATGTAATACTGGTTCGTGCGAACTTCGGTCACCTAATACTATACCTAAAATATAGAAATTTATCTGTAAGCTTACGAGTTAGGTATATCTCACAATTAAATTTAAATCAACGTTTAAAAATGATACCTTTATTATATATGAGAAATAAAATGAAACAAATTGCTACCACAACATAACCTCCACATATAAGCATTACTTGTGGAAATACTTGTATCAACGATTTAATTATTGATCTTCTTTTGGATTTATCAGGCACACCATTAAGCATCTATAGTTTGAATACAGTATAAAATTAGGTTTTATCAAACATAAAATTTAAAACGTTAAAAGTTTAGTTGCCTTTAAACCGGTATGAGATGCCAATAAAAACAACCAAACAATATTGGTTTGCCTGTACAGCAAAGAAATAGCTCCAAATAAAGATGCGAACCATTCGTGTTTATTGACGTGAAACATAATCATTAATAAAACAAAAAATAATGATCCCGGATCTGTGTAGTATAAGAACGAAAAGAAAAACAATGGTGGAAGCGTTGCCAAAGACATCGATGATAGCAAAAGCATAACTTTGGAAGTTCTCTGTCATAAATCAGTTTGAAGTTATAATCAATAAAATGAATGTGAAAATGGGTTATCGATATATGCATACAGGCGTGAATTTATGGATTTGAATACTGATCAAATACATTAAATAATTATTAGCGCACGTGAATATAACGTTCATAAATCGAAGAATAACCACTGGACATATCTTCGTCTCGTCTTCTTCATTGAATGCGTACAATTCGGAAAATGGCTTCAAAAAGCCAAGTGTTGTTAAGTATAGACCTGGAGGTGTAGTGATCTTTGGATTCCACTATTAATTAATAATAAATGTTGTAAAAATTAGCCAAATTAAAAGTGATATTAACAAATAATAAGACTTAAAGACATACATAACTGAAATTTCCTTTACAATAAGTTTGGGTTTGTTTGATATGAAATACTTCATCCATATATGCGTTTGGCTGTTGATCATTGATTAGTATCATAATGGCTAATATAGCGAAACCAAACGCAATAGAGATGAGAAGAACAACTTTATTAAAGACGGTGTCGTGTGGTTTAAGGCCATTTTTTTCTCGGTTTTCATTTTGTACCATATTTTTCATTTATAAACGATTTATTTGCCCGCGGAATAATAACATGAATATGAAAGCTGTCATATAAATAAAAAAATGAATATTTTGTGGATGTTATGATAAAAACAAATATTTCATAATTAAATGTACTGTCAATTATTACGATAAAGTACTATATCCACGTGTAATTGTTTGTAGCAACCATTATATG
>JAQIXJ010004771.1:0-10296 GCA_034700185.1 Phthiracarus laevigatus | reverse complement strand
CTATTTTAAGTATTAACAATAATTGCAAAAATAACACGAACAAACACTTATATAAGCCAAAGTTGTCATAAGATTTGATTATTGCAACTTAAAAGAACGGCGATTAGTTTTGCGTCACTATTAATTAAGTGTTGATATAAAACTTATAAATAGTATTAATTAGTATCCATTAAAATACTGTAGTAGCGTATATCAAAAGGGTTTTGCCGAAAAAATTTAAATTGTCCAAATTGTAAATTAAAACAAAAAATTTGAATTTATCCTTTTTATACTCTTTTGAAACTTTGAAAATTCTAAAAACATCCTTATCCTATCTTAGATATCAGAATAATCTTTTAGATTAGGTAAGGGTTTCCTGATGGTTATAAGTTGGCTTATAATAATTTTTAAAATTTTTTTGGCTCCAAAAAAGTTGGAAGGCCAAAAAATAATAAACATTTCAATGCAGGTTTTTCGCTTGTTCCTCCCGGTAATCTTTCATTTTTGTTTATACAAATTCTTTTTCTAAAATCTCCGCTGCAGAGCCGTTATCAATTACTATCTTCTATATATTAAATTCCATATGCCCATTTTTTGCGCGTAAATTCTGGTCAAACGGTAATAGATAGGATTACTCCATAAGCAGAAAAATAATAGCAATTCTATTGAGGAACTCCGCAAAAATAGAGAAATTTTTAAATAAATTAGTTCAAGGGAGGTTTAGGTGGATTAAAAGTTCAAAAAAGTACAATTACATGCAGGTTTTTGTAGTTTGTAGCGCAAACTCTCTCTCTCTCCCCTCTCTATCTCTCTTTGTCCGCAACAATGAAATATTTGGATATAAAAATAAAATAAATTAAAGAAAATATAGTTGCAGTTGCTGTAAATTGCTTATAAATGGTTTAATTGTTGCTTTGAATTGTTTAAAACAATTTTCTTAATTATTTCTTATATTTTAAACAAAAAACTACTATAATTAAATATACTGTTTTTAACTAAAAAATAACACTGTTTATCTCGCAAGAAATACGTGTAAGATTAAACAATATAAAATGGGCAAATTCTTATTTAAACAAAACAAAACAATCCAAATCAACAAATAAAATCATTTTTAAGCATATTACATAAGACTACAACTATAGTTTCTTTCATTTAATTTTTTTGGGCAGTCACTATTACGCTTTAATGGGTAATGGGTTGGCTAGTACTTATAATAAATGTTTGCTTTTAGAGTCCACTAGTATATTGTTTAAATATGGATTTAATTTTATGAGTGTTTTTCCATTTAATTTATTTTATGTTTCTTTGGCCATATTTAATGTTTTAATTGGTAATTTTCAATTATTTTCTGTAGTAATTTATAAGTTTGTATTTTTATAAATTTAATATTTAATGAAAATCAATTAAATTTTGTTACAAAAGCGTGCGTTTTTAA
The DNA here is from genome assembly GCA_034700185.1 of Phthiracarus laevigatus. Classification (NCBI taxonomy): domain Eukaryota; kingdom Metazoa; phylum Arthropoda; class Arachnida; order Sarcoptiformes; family Phthiracaridae; genus Phthiracarus; species Phthiracarus laevigatus. The sequence goes on along the minus strand of JAQIXJ010004771.1, from coordinate 8,882 downwards.
ACAACATTAGTTGCCATAACGAGGGTATTAAAAATCTTTAGAAAAAGAGTACAAAATCGTTTGTTACTCATTAAAAAAAGTTGTGAAATCGTTTGAAAATTTTTTAAATTTTATTGCAATAATGAGTTTTAAAGAACATTACGTTTTGTTTTTTCACTAATTTTTTTCTTTAAAAAAGTTTTTTACTTTGAAGACTAAATTTTGTATCGACTAAAACTAAAAGGCAAAACTCAAACCTACAGGCCTATTTTTTCAATCATTATGACATTACGCAAAAAAATGATTTTAAATTATATACCAAATTTATGAATGTTTTAGTAAAAACTTTGTTAAAATTGAAAAATCGTTTAACATATTTAAAGTGTTAAAATCGTCAGATTCGCTAAAACTCTACTTATCTGGGCCTAATAGAACCCATTAATTTGTTTTTAATAAAGTTTAATTAATTTTTTCAGTTATTAATTAATCATTTTCAATTCCCTAATGATTTTAACTAAACCTTCCGGCGGTGCGGTAAAACAGCGGGGTTTTTTACGGTCCAGTTTCTGTTTATAATGTTTTACTTTGCAAAGACAAACCATTGTAAAACAATGATGAAAAAACTACCGTTAAACCCGTTAATTTTAATATGGTTTTCTCTATTAAATTTGACATCATTAAAAAATAGTTTTAAATTACTAAAAGGATTTTATAACAAAGTTTATAATAATTTATTAAAACTATAGTCTAACTATTCAAGTTTAACATAATGTTGTTTAACTTATGCATAAGTAAAATTAAAAATTTAAGAAAAGCGAAAGCAAAATTGATTAAGCATTCACGCCAGCCAAAATTAAGGTATAAATCAATGGAAAGCAAAAGTAAGCATAAGACAAAATACAATATTTTTCATAAGCAAAAGCAAAATAGGTTTAAAAACTGATAAGTTAAACAACACTAGTTTAAACCAGCAAATTTCAAGTACAATATATCAATGTCTTTACTGTACAAAACTATCGAAACATAATCACATAATATTGCACTTGAAATACTAATTACTTTTTATTCAAATAAAAATCTTAAACATTAAAAATCAATTAATTACACTAAATTAACTGTTGGTTCATTACTATAAATTCGTTGAATCTATGTTTTAAATAAATCTAAAATATTAAGAACCGTTAGAGGATTTAGTTATGACGCATTTTAATAATTTTTGGTGGTTATGTAAACTTCGGGATTTCCTTTAAAATCACATCTCGGCTAATAATTTATCGTTGTTCCTTATATTTTTTAGGCAAAAGTTCAAATCAACAAGTTTATAGATCTGGGCATAATGCAAACCTGCTGGGAAAATGTTATATACATTTAAAAAAACTTTGGTCAAAAAGGCAAAACGTTTAAATAAGATGTGTTTAACGAACAAAATTTTTTGAAAAAAATCTGAAAAATAACTAAACTCAGTCTGTTAACATTCTGGGTCATGTTAATAGTCTAGTATAATAGAGATTCAAATCATTTAGATATAGGTTAATGCACTGCAATTATACGGTTGGAAGAATTAAACAGATGTCGAAGTCAATGAGAGAAAGTGGAATAAAAGAATGTCTACTAGATATCATTGCTTTGGGGAAACAAAAACCACAAAATTTTCAGTTAATAATTATCGGATAATTTGGTTTAACTTTACGATTGAAAAAACTTACATCATTATTCAAAACATCCATTTGACCTTTCCTGATATAATCAATTTCTCGCGATGTAATGTAGGGATGAGTGTCTGGTGATTCGTAAACAAGTAATGTCCAACACAAAAACCAAACACAGCCAACAACACCGAGTATATAAAAAATTGCGGGCCAACCGCCAAAAAACGTGTAGCAACACAGTAATCCAGCGATCGGTAAAGCAACTGCGAGACTAATGCGAGAGCCGGTAAAAATTAGCGATATTCCTGTACTCCTTTCTACATCTGGTAGCCATCTTGCAAGCATTAAGTTGACACTCGGGAAAGCAACACCAAGTGCCAACCCTTCCACAAATCGAGTCATGAAGAATGCTTCAAAAGACAACTGTGCGCAAAATGGGCCCAAAAGTGACATCAATGAAGCGAGCAAAATACAAAACCCGAAAAGCCACTTACAGCCAAAATGTTGGGCCAGAAGAGCTCCGGGAATTTGAGTGATAACGTAACCGTAGAAGAATGCTCCCAATAGTAGTGCTTGCTTATTGCTATCCCAGTTATAGTCAGTTTTAATAATGGTCATATCTGCCATACCTAAGTCATTAGCACTTAATGTCGACATATTACTACGAGTAATATTATGGTAAGAAGAAGTTAGGCACTCGTTTCCGAAATCTTTGTTATTGTCAGTATCACTTTCATTGCCCGATTTACCGACCATCGCCACTAATGCCACACTAAACACCACAGTATGAATGTAGACTAGATTGAAACCGAAAAAACTAAGTATCAAAAATATGACACGAGCTGGTATTAATGAACGTAGTTTTTTAAATAAACTTTCTTTTTTGTTTTCGGATGACATAATCATCAGTTTTTTGAGTTCAGATTTAATAATAAAAATTTCCACACAATAATAAATAAATTAATAATTAATTAGTAACGAAAATTCGTCAATTAATTGCACTAAACATCAAATAAATATCACAATATATAATACAAAATTAATAAACTTTTCTAAATGGTAGAAAAAACTTTTATGTCAATCATATTTCTATGCTTATATACAGAGTATCACACAAACACACACATACACAGTAGAAATATATCCTTGATCAGTATATAAGATTTAATAGTGTTTTATAAGAGGCACAGTAGAATTTTGTTTAGATATTTATTCTGAAATCCTTTTTCACATACAGTGAAATGTTTGCATAAAGTAAAACTACTACCGGTTGCTCACAATTGTTCAATTTCAGTGCACATTGTTATAATATATCATCAAAGAATAAATAAAAAAATAGAGTAGTTAGTATTTATTTTTTACTGTAGCAACTAGTGTGTGACTTTTAATGTTTAAACAAACCGAACGAACTGAAACACAATAAATTTGCTTTTTAGCAGCTTTCGCTTAATGATTATGAAGAAATAGAAACTCTTTTTTAGTGATTTGTAGGCTATATCAACCAGTTTTAGTCTGAAATACTTGATGGGAGTATAAGACGAGTTCATTCCCAGAAAATTAAAATATTTTTACAAAAACTGTAGAAAAGTGAAACAATGGTGGTTCATATCCGAAGAGTTTTTATGGTTATATTATTTGAAAATTACACTTGAAAAAATTGGCGAAAAGATTTTTATTTTAACTTAGAAACTGAGTTTTATTTGTATTATCCAAATAAAAACAGTTTTCGCAAAAAAACGTATTTCTGAATTTAAAAGAAATTAGTTTAAAAATATATTCTAAACGATATAAAACGCATCCATTCATAGAAATTATAAAACGAATAAAAGTCGCACACTGGTAGTAATCTTGTCGACAGGCGTCATAAGCCTAAAGCTAATAATTATTTAGTTGAAAATCGAATACGAAATAAAACAGAATAAAAATAAACAATATTTTCGTTTTTAAATTTAACTATTCGTAAATAAATTAACAACTTTTTGAATTTTAATATTTATAAGACAAACAAAAAAGTGTGTTAAGGATTTAATGTGCATAAATGCATCAATAAAGCATATACAAAAAAATAATATAAACTTTAAATAAAACTTTCGCGCACTCAAATAAAAAGTACTGAAAACCAAAAGTAACACAAATTCTGTAATTATTTGTTATGATTGATGATAAATAATAATACAGATCCTGATTAAATAATATCATTCCAGTTCAGTGTCGAGGTTGTATTAATCTATAATACAACTGTATTCAATTAGAGCATCAAAATATACAGTGAAATTTAGATATAAAAATATGCAGATAAAAAATCATAAGCTTTAGGCTTAGCTTAACTACGAAATAAAAATAAAAATTACTTCCAATAGTTAATTATTTGGATAAAAATCTAATTAAAAATAATAAAACTTTATAATTAGAGTCAAACGATAAGTGCTGTGCGAAGAAAATTTTCTTTAGTCTAAAATATTAAATAAATTTTAATTGCATATTATTTCTCACAAAATATACAATAATTAAGGTCTGAAAAGAGATAATAAAAATTTAGTAATAGGTTTGTGCAAAAAAAAATTTCTTTGAGGTTTTACTTAATACATTATATTTGCGTATATTATTTTGTTTTAAAATGTTATTGAATTAAATATTAATTATTAAACATCACAATAACAAAAAACATCATACTGTATATCCTTTTTGCTATCATTATGCGTCATTAAATTTTAATGTTATTTCATTGAAAAATGTAGCCAAAACGTGTGTTACATACAAATTCCTAATTTCAATGCACAATTGAGTAAAATATGTAAATTGTTATAAATTATGGAATTTTAATTTAGAGTTTTACGACCAAACAAATCAAATTGTGTTTATGTAAATGAGGACATTAGTGGTTTACAATAATTGCAGGCATGTGCTGTCACTACGAAATTTCATAAAAATGTGGCAAATAAAAACTTAATAAAAAATCACGAACAAACTTGTTCATAATGGCCTCACTTTCAAGCTGACAGTTAATAAAATTATAATTCACTTTATTTTTAAAAGGATACCGAATTAGCATGTGATTGTCTTACATTTAGTACTATAGAAATTAATGAATAAAAAGTTTAACAATGATCTAAAAGAAAAACAATGAAAACATTTGAGTTTAAATGGTGTGTGAATTTCGTTTGGTGTAACGAATTGAATATTCTAGCTGTTTGGTAAAATATTGAGTTTTAAGCGTAATTAATGCAAAAATACAAAAGATATCTGAAATTTCGTCAAATATGTCATTCATTCTATTTTGTTGATGGATAATTTCCATTTAAATTCAATATAGTGGTAGTCGCTGTTTGTTAATAGACTTATATATAATACTAAATATAAAAAACTTAAAGTTATGATAATGATTGGTTAATGCAATTTTTAGAGAGAAGTAACTTTTTTGCATTTTTGAAAGTAAACTTATGAGTTAAAGTATCTGCAAATCATTCTAATACAGTAGCTTAAAATTAATTAAAACGAGAAAGACACATTCACAGAGTGCTCACTTTTCTAAAATTCATGCTTACTTATACGTCAATTATAATAAATTTTTAACCAAGTCGGCAAAATACCAATACAGATTCAAATCCATAAGCTCTACTTTTATTTAAAAAAGTAAGCTAAAAAGATTGATTTGGAAAAATGAATGTTCAGTGAAAGAAACAAATTAATTTTTTAAAAATGTCCGGTAAACCAAACAATTAATTAAAAAAATTTTTTCAATGTCATTATTTTTATAATACCAAATTGTTAGTCGAAAAAAGAGTTTTTGTTAAATTAAATTTTTTAGCTCGACTTCCCCGAAAGAAGTTGGGTTTATGGATTTGACCCTATTCGCACCAGTAATGAGCTCGGTTACTATCTCTTCATAGCGTTGAAGCTTTGTTACGTAATAATGTTACATCATTATGCACTATCAAGGCTACTAAAAGACAGAAGCTCATCAGTGTTCCTCATCAATTCAACCACTGAATTCAGCACGTATTTTATATCTATTAAATATTTTCGAAAACTGTAGACTAATTATAAATTAAAGAAACTTTTAAATAAACTTTTTAGCATAGATCAAACTATAAGAAAGTCAGTCTATATGAAGGAATGTTTGGTTCTTGTTTATTGAACATAATAAAGTTATTTTTTTTTAAATTCATAACAAAAGCTTTATTAATTTTTCGCTATTTAATTAGTTGCAGTAATCGCTAAGGATATCTTTAAATTTATTAATTTTATTATGATGGTTCATACTATTTATTATTATGTATGCACAAAATTTTATTGCTAAATTAAATGTTTTATCTATACTTGTTTAAGTTGCTTTATTGGTTCGGTTCAGGTTAACAGGACTTTTTAAATATAGTCCTTTATCAAATATAAAACCCGATAAACAATTTTTATTGTATTTAATAGACTTAAAAGTTGTTTTTTACAATTTTATATGAAAAAATATTATTATTCTTACATTGAATACCGCATGCGTAAATTTAAATGTAAATATTTAAACTATTCTTTAGTAATAGAAAATTTAAATTAATATTGGTTTTCTTATTTATTGACTATATTATCGGTCTTTTCTTCTGTGCATCAAATAATTTATATAGCAATTTCTTCGGGTTTATTAGCGTTTCTGCTTAAATAGTAACAGTTTCGGGTCGGTTTGAATCCTTAACTAGAAGGTTTGTCCAGGGTTACAAAAGTTTTACACCTGACAGCTTTATTTTTATCGATTTTTAAAAATATTTTGTAACAAAAGCAAAATTTAAACACTATCAAATACTAATAGAAATAGGTTGTTCAGGTTTAGATGTACAAATAAAACATTCATATAATCAAATTAATAAAATTAAACATTAGAATTTCATTATTATATTTCTTATTGTATTTTTATTTTCTTTTTAATATTATAGGATACAATAAGTTTAATAATATTTTTTTTGTTACCCAAAAATTGAAAAATTAGGGAAAACTAATATTATTACTAAATCAATAGGCATGTACATCATTATTAGGAATGGGTAATTTAGATAACAAATGCTTAAAACTTGTTAAAAAACAACATTAAATCGGTAAAAAAATTATGCAAATTATTGTAATAAATTTGAAATAATAACAAATAGTCAAAGAGGGTGTTAGTTTATATTCATTCCTTAAAAAATTTCTAAATTTCGGAGTAAGGGGTAAATTCATCTCCGAAAATGATGAATTTTATATTTTTAGGACAACAAATTAGAAAATAAATTAGAATTTTGTTTCAGATGAAGCCTATGTCACGCACCACTAAAAACTTTAATTTGAACTACTTTTTGTAGAAAATTTTGCAATTCAGTTACAAATTTGAATTTTCGGTAAATCGGTAATACATACTAGAATAAAAACAGCTTTAATGTATTTTGTGTTAAATAAAAATAAAAAGTTTCAGACTAAACGGAATAGGATATAAAATTCGGTAATTACCGAAAATCGAATACCTAATCATTATATTCTTAATAGCAGCTATTGAATGGTAAAAATAATCATCTAAAATTTGTTTTTGAGATGCAAAATTACTAATAAGCGAGTGTCATTTTTAAAGTCAAATGACTTGATTCAAAATTTTTATAAGCTTCTATCATAAAAAATCTCTATTATGATAAAAACTGTGAAAGTACCTTTACAATAAACTAAAAACCCATTAAAATGATTAAAACAAGACCGAAACATTCATGGAAATCTCGTTTTCTAGCCTATATTTAATCCTAAGTTTATGATTATAGTTATGATTCAACTCGATTAATCTGCTGAATTCATGTGTTGAAAATCTATAAAGATGTCAGATATTTTTATTTTTGTTCAAGACTTACGCAAATGCGTAAACCCGAATTCTCTATTATGTGAATAAACGCTCTGAATAAGTGAGTTAAAAAATAACCTATCAAGAATTAATCCATTTTACCATAAATGTCGAAAATTTCAATAAAAACCTATCATGGCAACACACATACATAAAGACTTCTCAAATTCATAAGTTTGATGCTTTCACTTTGAAAAAAATGATTCAACCGATTTCATAAACGTAATTATAATTGTATGTACAGGTTGTATTGGTTTCAGTTGAGTGGAAACTAATGTGCAATTAAGCTCTAATTGGCTCGTTAAGTACAATAAAAAAGAATCTTTTAAAACGAAATTAAACGAAATGCAATAACTACTGATTAATAATTGACAATTAATGACTAATAATCATATGGTGCTATTAATGTGAATCACAAGAAAAATCACATAGGAAATAACTTTAAAGTACTTTTACTCTAAAACTTTTAATGCATATAATTAGTATGATAAAATTAAAACAATTTTTTGTGATAAATGTTTCTGTGATAAGGTCTGGAATACTTTCTGAAAAATTAAAGCTTAATATTTGAATGAGAAATAGGCCATATTTCGATCTAGTGAATTATTTACAACCAGGGTAACCAGTTTGACAACATGTTAATGATAAACTATTTAGACCCAAGACTTGTTAAAAGAGCTCCTAGGATCTCAAAATTTCAATTCGAAACAAATAAATACATAACTTAACATGTTTTTCATATAAATTTTAAAGTTCACGATATTTAATGTACGATATAATAGATTTCAAATATTACGGATTCTAAATATTCGGTATATTACCCTAAAGCACAAAGTTAATACCCAGTTTTTCTAATGAAAAAGCATGATTCTACAAAATTTGAAATAATGCTGCCTATACATAGATTGCGACCTATCAATTTGTTTATTTAAAATTTAAATTTAATTTGGGTTTAATAAAAGTTAATTTATTCATAATTCAAAATTAATTTTCTCTCATCAAACCCATAAAAATCTTCATCAGATAAATAATTAACTGCTTCAAGAATATTACTAAATTGTTCTATATTAAGGGATAAAAGTTCATCATTTTCATAGCCAGAATCACTCTGGATGACTGGAATTGCTGAATCGTAAGTGTGAATTTGTGCATTTTAAATTTAATTAACAATTATTTAACGACACGAGTGATTAAAAACAATAATAAAGCAATAACTGCACTTTACTGTACGGTATTCATTTTTAGAATTGACACACACTTTCCGTATTTCACAACTTTTCATTTCCGAAAACTGAAGCAAAAATTTTTATCAAATATTCAAATGGTTTATCGTTATACTGTCCAGTAAGCATAATTTTAGATATTTGGTAAAATTAACGGGCAGTTCACTTTGTACAGTATACTTTTAA
>JAQIXJ010004770.1:0-10299 GCA_034700185.1 Phthiracarus laevigatus | reverse complement strand
AATCTCATGTTTGAGCTTTATCTTGAGCTTGAGCTGGCTTAAGCTAGCTTGCTTGAGCTTGAGCTTTCTGACATCATATGTAAGAGTACTATTGCCAACTCATAGTTTTTAATTTGACGGTAGTTTTACCATTTAATTTTAAAAATAATTTAAAATATTTATAATAATTTTAGTCTTGTTTTTAAATATCAATTTTTCATTCCAAATTTCTATTTTGATTTGTTCATATATGTTACTTAACACTTTAGAGATATTACCAAAAAACTTTCGTTTGAGGTATTCTGGGATAAAAATATTTCGCTGCCTTCCACAGTGGTTTGCGCATCACGTTTTCTTCGCTACACCCCTATGCATAAACTCTTCGTTAACCAGATAATGTTAACCCATAGGCAAAAATCGCATAGAAAAGCATTGCCATCCATTTAAGCTATTATGGGGTTATTAATTACCCCATACTCACTTTATGGTTATTATAAATTTTGTTTTTATAGATTAAATCATAGACTTTCTGTCTATTACAGTCTACGCGACTGTATAGCGAATTCTCTAAGTACATGTTAATTAAATAGCCAATTCTTCAATAGCAATTACGCAATGCAATGCATTCTCAATGGCGTAATACTGGAATAATAGGAATAGAGAGAAAATCACTAGATTATATAGAGAAAAATTACTGAAATATAAATGAAATACATATTGAGGCATTTCTAAATCCACATAAATATTGCTTTTATTGTAAAAAAGTCATTTGCGTGCAAAGTAGTGTTGGGGTTGTTTTATCCCGTAATTCTTCTGAATTATTAAGGTATAACGTAAAACAACCTCTACTCTAATCAATAAATCATATCGATGTTGGTATTACTCATAAACAGTGCTCATTGTACTTAAACCCATTTCCCTTTTCCGAAACTAGGTTTAAACGGATAAATTGATGTATTGTGAATCATTACAAATTGTGATTATTTGGATCATAAATTGATGTGTTTTCAAATTAGAATTTTACCAAAACAATATTTTTAAGTGTTTTATGAATTAAAATCACTGCAACTTTTTTAAAGTTTTTCAAATATAAAAGATTATAAGGATTAGTATTTTAAGGAAAGTATATAATCTAACTTCTTTTGTTGAATAAATGAATATTAAATTTAGAATAATTAAAGCATCAATCATTATAATATTAAACACAAAATGTAATTCAGTTAAAAATTAGATCGCAATTATGAATCTGACAAATGAATATTAAAATCTTATTAATTTTTTATTTAATGTAAAAATATTTTTACGTATCAAACGGATTACACATTTGAAAATGGATCGAAAACTTCACTAAGAATAAGTTTGATAACGAATTTTGGAGTCATTATGAACGCAAAGAAAGTAATATTTAATATATGATTTGTAATATAAATAATTATTAATATTTTTAAAATTCTATTCTTCTAAAAAGCGAATAATCATTGTTTTGTCAAACATATACGATTCCAAAATAAAAATTTAATTCTAAGCGCAAAATATGTTAACAGATCTGACAGTGAGTATTGTGAAATAGAGTCAACTGCTATTAATTCTAAGTTCGGATGGACTTATGGGAAATTTGAAATCAATTCAAGCGTTGAGTATAAACTCATTGGCTTTTATAACGTTATTTCCGTTATCAAGTAAATATAATACTGAGTATCATATAAGTTGGCTGGATATTTTCAAAAGTTATAACTTGTTTCTGAAACAATCTAAAAAAAGAGAAACCAGATTTCGAATAAAATATGGCAACAATATTAAAGATGTGGCAGTTTTGAAATAGCAGTCAAACACGGATTCCTTTTAATTAGTTTTGAATGGAATCACGAATCAATAATTTGGAAAATTGATGACAATATTGTTTATGAATTCACTCGTAATCGATTAATAAAATTAAAAATCTCTTCTCTCTCAAAAAATAAATCTGATTTTACTTCTAATATCTAACAATTTATGAAAAATATTTCATTTAATAAAGAGCATTGTCGTGATGAGCAAAAATGGAGTTTGATATTCAACAATAACAGTAAAAACTTATGATTGTTGTTGGAAATAAGATAATTATAAAGTTTTAAATGAATCAAAGCGGTTTCCTAAATAATACAGTTGGGTTATTTAACCTTTAAATTGTTGTGATGAAAATATTAAGTTATTCTGTTTACTAGAAACATAGACAACCTTCAGCGGCCAGATTATGTTCAGGTTACTAAGCGAACCCATTCGGGACAACACCCAAATTATTCCGTAGAACACCCGACTAATCCAGAACACGATATAACTGATCCCAACTAATAAAGACACAACCTTATAAGTCTCAAACCCCACGGATCCCTCCCGATGTTTAATTGTTTAGAGTAAGGCTGTAGTTTGTGTCATCCTTTAGTCGGAATTACCTCATATCACGTGTATTACACATACATATGTGTGTGTATGCTACACATGCACGGTAACACATATGGCAAGTGGGTTTGACGGTATGTTTACGTTAAACTGTGACCCCTAAGCGTACAATTGGTTGCATTGAAATAACGTTAAATAATGACATCACCGAAAGTGTCATAGCATTTATCGACAATTGATCAACAATTAGAAAAATCAGTATTTATTGAAATGAACTTTGCTTCGATATGGAAAAAATAATGTAACACACTCATTGTAGTAATAAAAGAGTCACTATTAATAGATAAGAGCGCAATAAATAGTAATACACGTTAGTAGTAAATTGCTTAGCGTGTCAGGCCCGTTGGTACGCGTGCCGTGTTACTAGCAATTTAATGATTTTTATGCTATACAACAGTATAGTACATAAGGCAAAAATTGGTGGAAGTGCACCTGTAAGCCTTTAGGCGATACTGGTTCGGCACAAACAGTGTCAGGGTTCTCACGCGTATTCCGCTCAATGCTGAGCAATGTTAAGCAGAGGAACAGCAAAAGTGGCATATGTAGAAAATTTCAATGTTTTGGGTGGAACTGTTACCGGCACACTGTCAGTCTATTTTGCACTAAAATGTTGCAAACAAGTAATTTTAATTTTTGTCGCAAAAGGTTAAGTTTTATTAACAATCTAAACATAAATAATTGTTAATAAAATTATGTTTAACGTTTGTGTGGGTTTCTATTTTTGGATTTTAAGGGGAAATAAAAGGATTTAAGTGTTACAAAACTGTAACTCAGTTAAGAATAGTTAAGGAGTAAAGAGCAAGGCTTTGACAGTGAAAAATCACGACAGGTCCAAAGCCTTGTCTCGATTTAAGTAGCTACAAGCCGCGCACTTACCGTCGATAGAAGCTACATGAGCGCTCTGTCGACTTTCGATGCAAGGCTATGATAGTGACTGTGGGTTAGCGTTATGCTGTGCGTAAGCGTGTGTGTTTGTTTGTGCGTGTGTGTGTACTTTTATAAAAGCTTTTTTTAATGCAAATGCGTGAGTGTGTGTATATATATATTGCAAATGGAATGCTGTATGTGTGTATGCTTATGTGTGTGCATGTCCATAATAATAATTTTTAATGAATACAAATTTAAGGGTGTGTGTGTACGTATGTGTTTTAAAATATTTTAATTCATATAAATGCATGTTATTGTGTGTTTGAATGTACATAGTTATGTTTGTATGTGCAAATCTTAGTACTGTATGTATGTAAATGAATGGGCGGGCGTATTATTTACAAAATTTGACTTTTAAAAATTCATAACATTAATTTTTGTTAAAACGAGGGCATCTGAAGATAACGTGACCAATATAGGCTATTGACATAAAATGCATAAATGTAGTACGCGTCAAGGCATTTGATTTCTGCTCCGAATATTCACAGACAGCTATGTTTAAGCATCATAAATAGCAATTTATTTAACAAACTTAAACAGAGAACTGATTCAAGCTAATTTGTTCTTAACCGTAATTTGAAAAAAATTTGTGATAATTGAAAAAGTCCCTCCTTTGAGACTAATCTTTCCAATGTTGGAACTTTTTTATAAGATTTCCAGTTAATTGGAATCAATTTACTTTCTGTATTTGCAAATGCTGGCATTATTTCGTTTGTCGAATCTTTTGTAGACAAATAAACTAATTTAGAACTACATGTTAATTTATATGCGTGGAATCTTTGAAAAAATCAAATGTTTTTTAAAAATCTATTTTACAAATAAGAATTGAAAAATATCTTAAAAATAGTATTTGCAAATGAACGCTAATGCAATTATTAAAAAAAACAAAAAATATTAAGATTTTAAAAGTACCTTTTTTATACTTTTCAGTCATAAGTTCACAAGTTGACATGAAAACATACTCTACAATGACAAATGTTAACGCTGAAAAAAAAATAAGTTACAGAACACTAGAAATCAAGTTATTATTCTTTATATTAAATTACAGTCAAAAAGGACGATAAACTGAGAGAGTTTTCTTTGAAAAATTCTGACTATCCAAGAAAATCGGAAAAGGTAAAGCGTTCTGAATTCAACTTTGAAGTTGGAATCATCCATAATTTAAAGAAGAATTATTCTGATCATATTTCTGTAAAGGAAATAGTAAACTTAGAATATGATAATAGTTAAAACATTATAGGGAAGCATCGTAAAGAAGACTATAATTCTGTTTACATTAAACAGCACAACAGCCACGGAATGGCGTCCACAACGAAGTGTCTCAACCACTTCTTGTAGTGATGATTGTCAACAGTTCCACCACCTGGTGGTCCGATTAACAGTTTACTATTAGCGTATTAACACTGCTGTCCACCGCCAGACAAACTCGGTTCTCGAGACCGATTGCACAACTCGGCCGAAGGATGGAAAAAATATGGATAAGAGTTGCACGCGGGATCTGATTCGAATCGATTGTCTGTTTGCAAGAATTGTTGTGTTGGCGGACACGCAATCAGATCTGGTTTATGTCCCGAATCGTATTTGTGCCACAGTTTACAACAAACATTTTTTATCGTAACCATTACGTCGTATTTAATAATGAATAGACTCGACAGTATAATTATAATAATACTTTTCATTTCTTATGCAGTAAATCATAAGTGAATATTAAAGTTTTCAGAAATATTTATGTTAATTGTTAACTCACACGCAATTTATTTTCGCTAACAGTTATATGATTTTGTTTGACATGTAGTGAAACGCTCTGAAACCATAACGCATTTAAATAACTTGAAACGCTTTATATTTCAAATTTATAGTAATCACTACTTCATTGTGATATAAATCCAGTTTTACTTATGCTTTATATTTGTTTGTTGTTAACCTTAGTTTTCCCATAATCTCAATGTCATAGATAATTGTGTATCAAATATACCGTATGAGTTCTAATAATTATTAAACACGTGGTTTTTTCCAAAACAAAATTAAATATTATGAGCTGCACTTTAAAACGAAAAATTAATTTTCAATTCAAATCTATATAAAGCATAATTAAACTAATAATACATTTTGAATATAACGCATGATTTAATTAAAAACACACCGATAACACCACACGCATCTGTAAACCTTAACGATTGTGTTACTCACTGTTTGGTTGTAATAAAAAAACTATTGATTGCGTAATATTTAGTTTATGGTTTAACTTCACACACAATCACAAATAAACTTACAGTATATGTTAACAATTACGTGTCATTAAACTATAACCACTGTAATCATTAGTATGGCAAACCTTTAAATCCCCTTTTATAATAAATAACGAAGTAATTTGTTTTGGTATATAAAAATGAAATTCATTATACTGTTACTGTAACAGTAGCTATTCTGTAGACGAAAAACATAAGCGATTAATTTCATTACAATTATTTGATATAACATACTAAATATAAGCTTAGCTAAGTAAAATCAAATAACAATTTTTAAAAAAACAAAAAATTTGCGCCCCCGGGTGGGCTCGAACCACCAACCTTTCGGTTAACAGCCGAACGCGCTAACCATTGCGCCACGGAGGCTCACATGTAAACTTGAACACTCAAGGTTGTTTTCATGAGTGTATGAATAACATTAAAGATATTCACAGTTGCTTAACGTTAATTCGTAGATAATTATTTTAGAAAACTGCTTTGAATCTAATGATGGCAGAAAGCTCAGGCAAGCTAGCTTAAGCCAGCTCAAGCTCAAGATAAAGCTCAAACATGAGATTTAGTGTAATTCTGAAGCAATAAGCTTAGCATCTTTTGATTTGTAAGCTCAAGCTCAACCTTAATTCAACGAGCTTATTGAGCTTGTGTTGAGCTTAATAAAAACAAACTTTACCATAAAATGTTATATAAGCATTGCAAACATCAATAAAATATTTTTGATTTAGAAAAATATAATAAAATTAATCTCAATTACAAGCTTTTGAGTTAAACTAAGCGATATTTTACTAGTAGTTATGACTTAAAAATTGGCTTTAAAACTATATTATATAACACATATTAATTATGAATTTTAAAATTTTTTTGTAAAATATAAGCTCAACGCTATGCTCAAACCCATTCATAATTTAGTAAGTTTTTTCCATTTTCGAGCTTAAGCTTTGCATGTTTAAGCTGAAGCTCAGGAAAAATGAGCTTTCTGCCATCATTATTAATTGAATGTAAGCTTATTTCATGAAATTATATATTTAATAATTTGTTTATTTTATTTCTTATTTATTATTTATCTCTAACATATTTGTCGGTTTTATTTTTATTCCTATTTGAATTGCAATAACGAACATGTTTAAAATAGTAATTTACAAACAAAGTCATACTTTTTTTCGTTTCAATTTGTTACTAGTAAGTATGACTTTGCCAAACGTATGTCATTGATCACAGCTGAAATTGGGTGATAGCCCTAAGGGATAGCCCCACTACACGAAAAAATAGGGCTATCCACGAAATAGAAGGGAAGATTATACATAAAATATCATGAACGGGTGTAAAAATTGACAATTTAAAAAATAGGCATTTGCTTAAAAATCAGGAAGTAATTACCGATAGATTCCCGAAAAAAGAAAGGTTTGATTACTCTGATCATGAATATTTTT
Organism: Phthiracarus laevigatus; assembly: GCA_034700185.1. Taxonomy (NCBI): domain Eukaryota; kingdom Metazoa; phylum Arthropoda; class Arachnida; order Sarcoptiformes; family Phthiracaridae; genus Phthiracarus; species Phthiracarus laevigatus. The sequence goes on along the minus strand of JAQIXJ010004770.1, from coordinate 3,278 downwards.
ATTTATGAGTTATGCGCCACAACAAACGGTCACAATTTTAAATATATCCATAATGAAGTGTCCGTTTATTTAATTTGTAATTCAAATAATGCTTACTGGACAGTATATCGCTTAATCATTTGAATAATGGATAATATTTCGTGATTGCTATAATATTTCGGTCACAACTTATTTTCTTGTTGTTATGTGTTTTATATAAATTTAGACCACACATTCTGCGTGTGAGAACAATATCAAGTGATTGGTTATAGCAGAGGTTAAAAAATTCAAATTTTGAGATATTTTACGTTTACTTACGAAAATATACATTTAAAAAGAAAATTCGACAATTTTTTAAAACTGTAATTCTTAGTGCAAAACGATGCAGTTTTTGGTTAAAAGGTTTTTTTTGATGGAAAACTGCTAAAGAACATTTTTGCTTAAGACTTAAAAATGAAGATGGATTTGTCAAAATGTACCTTTTTCTGGCCTACAGTAGAAAAAAATTAAATTCAGTTTAGGTTTAGACTTAGTAAGAAAGTTTTTTATCACCATATTGTTGTTTAAATGATTTTTCAGTTGTGCTAATCTATCATAAAATATTATTTTAAATATATAAAAGCATTTACATGATTTTTATTACATTTAAGCATAATTACTCGTTTAATGTTATTTAGTAGTTTTTTAATGCGTTATTTATTATGGATATTACTAAAACACATATTAAAATGAAATACTGTAGCGAACAGTTTAATAAAATATAAGTTGTTATAATTATCTTATTTTTGCACACTTGCACGTTGTTGTTCGATTATAGTGGGAAATATTTTGATCGCTATTTCTTGTATTTCTTGATAGTATGGCAATTCACTCTCTAGTCGTTCGTACCATTCAGTAACGCGTGGATATTCACTTACGTCGATGTTTGCTATCTTAATAAACCCCACGTAAGCGAGTAATGATAGGTCAGCGATGGTCAAGTGGTTTGCAGCCACATAGTTGTTATCGCCTATGAATGTGTCCAAAAGTTTCAAACTATTTTGGAATGCTTTTACTTTTTCTTCGTCTGGGACTTGTTCTTGTATTATTTTTGTAAGCTATAAATAGAATAGTAAATTAAATTTTAAAGGTCATTAGCAATGAATTATTTTAATTTCGTTACCATATAATTCCTAACTCCGGGAGTGAAGGTTCCAATATCGAAATTTAGTATCCGATCGACAACAGCTCTGCGTTTCGGATCGCTTGGGTAGAGATCGGAATCGGGTGCGTATTGATTGCAGAGATATTGAATGATAGCACGACTTTCCCACAATGCGAATCCATCATCGTTTATCGTTGGTATGGTGTGAGTTGGGTTTATCTAATATTATTTATATTATAATTACATATTTTAATTTTAAATCTAACTCACACTTTGTTTTTAAGGATTTATAATATTTGAATTAATAGATAATAACAATAGGGTGAAAACAAAAAAACTTTATTAATGAAATATTGATGTTTACCGCAATAAATTCAGGTTTAAGGTGATCACCATTACGCAAATTGAGTTCCTTTAAGTTAACATCAATACCCAATTGTTTGGCCACAAATAGTACAGCACGACCAGGAGGGCTATACAAAGCTAAATACAAGTCAATTGTCATTTTAATTAAACTTTAATAGTCTTAGTTTCGAAACAAAATTATTATGTCAGGATTTGAAATCACATATGAGAAATGTGCAGTTGTTTACTCCTTTTATACTATTGCAACCGTAGAAGTATTAACTGCAGACTTTTTACTATAACAGTATTTGATTAGCTGTGAAGGTTAGTTATTATCCATTTCAATGACGCGCCCATCGAAGATATATGCTCTTGAATACAATAACTCTTGTGTACAATCGTTATAAAAAATGTTACTAATGATGTGCTTCAGTACAATCGCAGTATAAAATACTGTTAGTTTGTATGATGTAATCCATTAGAAAGTTCTATTCTGATGCAATTTATTTAAAAACTATTGCAATTTAAAAAAAAATAAATCTTAATATTTTCTAACATTTTTTGTATTAAAAATAAAATTAAACATTTATACATCTTATTTAATTATATATTTAAACGCCATCGATACGGTCATAATATCTGACTTCGAAAAGATAATCTCAGTTTGTTTATGGTGGCTCGCTTATTTCGGTTGCTCCCAAGTTGGAAGTCCCAACCATTTGTTTAAGTTATTTAATTTGAAGTTATTTGCTATTAATTTGGAAGCTTCCGCCAAGAAAATTTTGGATATATACCCGATTTTGATTATTAATGTCCTGATTATTACTGTAAAAAATGAATCTCCAGTTCAAATTTTTGGCTATTTTTACTCTCATGTTTGACATATTTGCCCATAAGGTTAATATAAAAACCTAATCTCCCCCACCCCAAATTTTGGCTCATTTAACCGAACTTTTATTATTTTTTGCAATATTTTGACGATTTATTGTCCTATTTAAACTGTCTTTACCTTATTAATACAAAAACGGAATTTTCCGAACTAAAGTTTGATTATTTTTGGCAGAATTTTGACTATTTTAATAAAAAGGGGAGCTCCCAGTTTAAATTTTGACCTCATTTTGTTCATTTTTGACCCCAATAATGCCCGTTTTGATCATATTTAAGGCCATTATGATTCTATTTTGGCTATTTGAACCTTAAAATAATTTTTTTAACATAAGAAATCGGTTAAAATCCCTTAAGAAAGGTAAGTGTGCATGGACGGATAGTCGGTCGGTTTGAATATATATATATTAGGAGAACGTGAAACACAGAGTTGACTTTTAAATATAAGAAATGGTTAAACAAAATACTTTAAACAATACAAATCAACAATAATATTATTTTATGCATAATTCACACATAACAACAATAATTTCTTATATTTAAATTCTTTTTTATTCACTTTAAAACTTATTCTTTACACAGAATATTCCGATCAAAACGGTACTTTTCAATCATCAATTTTATTTAAAAGGCTCTTATCTATACTAAAATATTTTTTATTATAATAAAAATTAAAATACCGTTATTATTATAAAATGTAAACAGACGGACATACGAACGGACAACGCGAATCCCAAAGACATAAAAACAAGAACCACAATTTCAAACAAGATCGATACGGTCATAATATCTGACTTTGCGGTTTAAATTTAAGATAGTATATGGTCGCTCCCTCTCTTCGTTCGCTCGCTCCCATTAATTTATATTTTCGGTTACAAGTTATATATTATATTAAAAGCAGATGAAATCAAAAACAAATCGATTT
>JAQIXJ010004769.1:0-10300 GCA_034700185.1 Phthiracarus laevigatus | reverse complement strand
CGCTAAATGTAAAGCTATACAGCAGTGATGCGCATAATCAGTGTGTATCATTGAGTGACGTGATCTTACGGCTATAAAGCTTAATAAACACGTGCTTAATAAAACAATAGCAAACAGCGTTACATAAAATGCTTTCAGTGCGCATATGTTGTGACGTAGCGTCAGGTTAACAAAATTAGATTATCTATATTATTGTTATATTTAAGGTGAATTGCATTTCCTTCTGTTATCTACCATCTGTTAATTACCATATGTTATATAATAACAAATAACGCATAAAAACTGTATTTGTGTGCGCTATTTGTGAGTACAGTTAAAACATAAACAACAAATTGTTTATAGGATTGCAGATTGAAATTATATATTATAGTGATGTCGAATGCGGACGAATCTCGAATTAATGAGGAAATTGGCCCAAAAAATTGGAAAAGCGATTACGCGTTACTATTTAAAGACGAGGCAACGTTAAAGGCGTGCGATTATACGCGAAAACTTGTTAAGCAAAAAAACTCGCGATTAAATGCATGCGAAAAAGCGCGCAAAAAGTTAACCAAAATATACAAAAACAATCCGTTAAAAAACGATAACGAGTTATCCGTTTTTTTGTATAACAAAGCGATTAAACAGTTTAAGGAAATTAAGGAATATTGTTACGAAGCAGAATGTCAGCAAAAATTGGCTAAACTTGAGTATAAATACGGACAAAACATCGATAAACTGGTTAACCGTGTGTTGCAAAAGTTGAGTCGAGCCACTTATTGCTATTGCAAAGCCAATAAAAGCAATCTCATCGCTGGAACGCGCCATACATATCGCTCAATTGAATTTAAACGATAGTAATAGTGATTTGGCTGAGTTTATAACTAATAGTTACGATGAATGCGCCGATTTGTACGAATTGATGGATATGTTACCGATTGCTGGCTTTTATCGCAATTGTTCGTCACTGTTTGCTAAAATGCGTGAAAGTAATAGTAGTGATTCCGATACCAGTAAATCGTCGACCACTTCTGATTCAAACTCCGATTCCGACGATATATCTGACGCTAACCGACGCGTGAGTTTAACAAGGATTAATCGAGAGGTTATGACCGAAGATGATTATCGGGACGAAGACGTGTCGCAAATTGAAATGCCAAACGTAACGCAACGCCAACCTTGCGAACGATTGAGTTGCGAACAGATTAATAGAAGTTGCGTAACCGTTGGCAATAAAGCAGTAGTTCACGATTCAAGAGAATTAAAAACAATCGCTAATGGTATGATTAATTCGCTTAATAGCAGTGACGAGAGTAAAGACGAGGTCACCGATCATATCACGTCCACATATGGCGTACGAATGGCTACTGATTCACCGGACGTGTTACCGGTTAATCCTAATTTAGTGCTGATAGTCGAGTAAAATGTTTCAGCGAATATTAGTGCCCCAAATTCGAATCGTAAACGGAAAGATCAGTCACAGTTAACCCCGAAAATGCGATTATGCAAATTGAAGCGAAAAAAGTTGTGCCACACTTTTGAAGTGGACAGAGAAGATCCCGAAAATAGGCTTTGGTGCAGAGATTGCGATAAATCTTTACTGTCTAATCGTTGGACTATAATCACCGAACACCTTAAAAGTAACAATCATAGGGAATGTAGTGTTGATAATAGCGTACCGGATGTACAAAATCAATCGAATCAACAATCAGTTGTACACATCGATCAAACCAACGTTAAAGTTAGTAGTTTTGAAGAACGCGCGGTTATGAAAATTAATAATCATCCAATTAATCAAAATGCGAAAAATTTGTCTCAAGTCGGGTTTAGTTTGGCTCACAGCTTCACTACAGAGCAATATCGAACCACAACCGCTGTGTTTAATGAACAAATTAGTTATCAGAGTATGCATCGTGACCCTGCCAATACAACCTGAAGTGACTAATTCTTTTTATGGGACTCGCTGCTATTAAGCAAGGAAATGGTGAAAACAGTAGAAGAATACCATTACTCACTTAACCGTCTAATATTTACTTCGATTTGTATGTAAATTTATTTTGTTTAAAAGCCTAGTTATATTTTTTGGTATAGATCTAAATTAATTAAATGTTTCTAGTATTATCATATTATAGTATTTTTTTCATGTTATCAGAATTTATTATAAATATGACCTATAAATAAAAGCTTTTTTGGAAATAATAAAGGCATTAATGATTTATGGAGTATAATTATGAGTAAAATTATAAGAATCCTTATCTGGAAACGAATTTTTTATTATTAGTTTTATGATTTTAGTGCATTGATTCAGGTGGTTATACCTATTATTTTTAAGTTTACGTTTTCAAAAATCACGACTACAGCGTATTTATAACAGCTTAGGCAGTGACACACTAATTCGTTTTAAGTTATGATGAAAACGAACGCAAACTTGATAGTTTGTGCAATATAGTTAATTAGGTTAGAGATTTTGAAATCGTGATTCGTAACCATTTGGAATATGTAAACCTCAATTCATTTTTAAAAAATGACTATTTAATTTACCATTTTGATAGCAGTGGCACACAAAAATAACATTTAAACTCAATCGAAAATAATCATTTTTACAACAATTGTATATTGGGTGGCATTAAAGGTGACTTCACATAGCTTATAGTGATTAACTAAAATACACTAATTAAACAAAATTTGAATAACTAACATCAATAACATGCAATGTAATATTTGCTTCGATGACATGGGGGATGATGTTCTCTTTACGTGTGGTATGTGCCACCGTTCCTGCCATGAAAGGTATTTATCTTTTAGGAAAATAATAATTTTAATAAATTCATAAAATTTACATCATAGTTGCCAACAGCAGTGGCTTCAGAGTCTTTCTGATCGCGGTGTTCGAAATTATACATGTTTTTGGTGCCGACAAACTGATAACAATGTTGTACTTCCAATTCCGGCGAACCCTCAAATCGAAGCTAATAATTTAGAAGACATCAACGAGCTAAACGAGTTTAATGTTTTTTTAGAAGTTGATATTGAAGATTTAGAGTTCGACATTCTCTCAATAATGGAATTTTATTTAGATCTTGGCTTTGCTGTAAACGCAATTACAGCCTTAAGCTTTTACGAAGACGGTTTTCTTATTAATTCACCTGGAGATGAAAGTCTACTATCATTGGTTCCAATTCTAGTTACAGAATTGATGATAGACCTTAATGAAGACCCTCCAGCTAGTCCTCCATTAATCCCGGTAGTACATCGTTTTTTTCGATACTTAAAATAAAAAACTTAAAATCTTTTCTAGTATTTTTGGGATGTCGATACGATAACTGCGTATTACAACGGGAGTGGGTATCGTGTTAATCGCGTACAGGCACTAGAACTGTTCGAAAGTGGATTTCTTTTTGGTGGAGAAAGGCAATCTCTATTAGAAGTAATAGGACACGAGTTAGAACTAAGTCCTAACGCTTTTCCAGCGCAATACCACTTTTAAAATATAATCATTTTTTACATACATCATAAAATAATTTTTTTTGCTTCTAATCCAAAAAGCTTTTGATAATGGGTTTTAATTAATAAAATGTAATTTCTAAAATGTAAAACATGGTTTTTTTAATAAAGCCAAAACGCTTAAAACCTTGCTAATACTCTCATTAGGAAGATTTACCCAGATATATAGTTGAGTTAAGATAAGTAAAAATTAAAGTGATCAGTAGTGATCAGAGCAGATGTTGACTAAGTGGTTAGGAGAAATGAGTAACGAGTAGTGAGTAAGAAGGGAGGATAAGGTAGTTAAGTAAGGAATACGGAGGAACGAGCTAACGATTAAGGCCCAAGGAGTAAGGAGTAAGAAGTAAGGAGTAAGGATAAGGAGTAATGAGTAACTAGCAAGGTGTAAGGAGTAAGGAGTAAGGAGTAAGAAGTAAGGAGTAAGTTAGGGTAAAATTCGTGTAACAATTTGGTGGCGGATCCGCACTGCATGGGTTCATAACAACGTGACGTCATAGCGTCCTTGAACACACCCCTAGAAACTAGGTCAAGGTCAGCCTATACACCCCATCCTACTACTGAATTGCATGCAATTTATGAATTTGCATATTGCGCAAAAATTTGTTTTCCCGCATAAACTTTTGTTATAAAATATTGATTGGAACAATATGCCATCTTATGTGTGTTCCACTCTTGTTTATAATATGATATTAATTATTAATGTTATGCGAATAATGCGTATGGAAATATTAAAATAATTAAACTTTATAGTGTAAGTATAATTTATGGCATTTTGTAAGTTTATATAAACTTAATTTCAAAACATTTTTCATGCCTTTTAAAGCAGAAATGTCCATATCGTATGGGTTTTAAAAATATGGAAAATAAAAAAATCGATATTTAAATTTTTTATTATATAGCTTATTTAGGTAAAATGGAGCTTAAAAATTTGAATATATCCGACCGTTTTTCTGTCTGTCTCTATGAGGTATTATACTAATAAATGATTTGCCGATTTTTTAATCATGCTTAATTTTTAAATTTTTCACATTGATTCTTAAGTAAAATATAATTATATTAATAAGAAATGTTGTCAATAAGCATATAATACATTCTTACACAATAGTTTGTCAATCGGCAACTGAACACAAGTTCCGTAAATGTTTGATTCACTATTTTTGACATAGTTTTAATCGCGAATTTAGCAACAGTTCAAACATTCATCACAAATGTCTAAACATGTCTAATATTTTTTTCAACACCAAAAAATCGCAAATCACGACCATATTATTTGTTCGGAAACAAAGTAGTGTCCGGTATTCTGTTCCATTATTGGCCGCAGCGCCACAAGTAATTCATATAAACATACGGATCGATCTACTAATCCAATCCATCCGACTATGTCTGCCAATATTCAATCAATAACAATAATAATGATCAGCATCAACAACGACTACACCGCTTAAGCATTGTACCACAACTTTGGTTTAACTTTGTGATGAACACGTTGTTCATTAATATTGGATTTTTTTTATTATCATAGAATGTAATTATAAATATCACTGAAGTTTTAAAATTAATTAAAACTTCATAGTTTTTTTTCCTCAAACTTATTAGATGTCATTCTATGCAATTAATTTTCAAGTGTTTTAATTATCTCTTAATAAAGCTTCTCATAATTCGCTAATTTTTTCGGAATTTCTAATTACTAGTTTAATAAAAAAAATTACTATTACTGTAGAATCAAATAAAGTTATATATCAAAAACAAATTTGTCTACTGTATTATGCTTGAATAGTGGATGCAGTGTCTTACTGTAATGCATGTCCAGTATTGTCCAGTGTTATAAAGTGATGCACGTGTGCTCTATATGGCAAAGTGCAGGATAATTACAAAATGTTTTGCCTGTTTTTTAAGATTATTTGGGAAATGAAACCACATATGGGAACATTTATAAAATAAATTGCCGAATTTACAAAAACATTTGTGTTTAACTGTAATTGCACTAAAGAGGTTAGATATGTAAAGATTATGCAATATAGTCTAACGAAATATTTTCAATAAATTATAATTGCTGTCAAGACTTAATACAAGTAAGCCAAAAGTTCAAAAAATTAATGTGACCGCGACAGGAATGTCTGATAACTTATATTTTTTAGACTTTATTTTAAATAGACAAAAATACACAATTTCAGACAGACATGAAAACTTTGTCAGTGGCTTTATATTAAATGTCAGATTTAATAAAAGCAACGCATTTATGAATATGAGCTAATTTTTGTTAATTTATTTGCTAACGAAAGATATAGTTTAAAAACATATGAGACTATTTAAATGCTATTAAATTTTAATTATGTTGATATGAAATCGTGTATTATTTGTCGCTCAATGGAATACGACCAATACATTAATTGCGAGACATTGCCAACAATATTATAGTGTTCCATATCAATAGATGGCCATTAATTAAAGTTTAAGCAATGTTCAATTTCGGGTATAATTATTTGGAAATCAATCACAAACATATTTTCTTCACATTTCTGTAATTTATTTGATAAACTAAATATATTGGATCAAACAAAGGTGTTTTAACGTATATGTTAAACTAGTGGATAAATGGAAAAGTGATCATAGTATTTGAATATTATTCTTATCGGTGTGTAATTAATTGTAGGTGCTTTTAATATATTCCTTATATCGAGCCGATCCTGTATAATATGGACGATAAGAAAAAGTGTTTCAAACAAAAGTTTGGAAAAGTTGTTACGTTTGAAAACTGAATGTTTGAATTTGCGATAAACAGTAACATACAATCCGAATCATTTTTATTATATAAAACCAATCTTGTTCTATCGCAAAAAAAAACAATTAACTACTTAAATGGACGGTCATTATACGTTGTGGAAAAAACTGAACATTTATAAATTGCTTTAAAGAATAATAGAATAATATCGGTTAAAGAGAAACCAAACCAAAAACCAGTGATTCCACCAAAATTACATAAGAATTCAAGAAAAGTCATTTTAACTACTTCTGAACTTGTGATAACATAAGACAATTCTGGAATTATATTAAGTGAAAAATAATCTCTTTTGCCCATCAATTTAGATATAATTTTTGACTCAAATTGTTTCGTGTAACAAAATGGTGGTTTACAGTAGTTATAGCAATAATTATTCATTTCAATATAATCTGTATAATTAATAGTTGTATTGCAATACTTATAGTTTTTATGTTGCATTTCCATTAAATCAATAATTATTCCATCAAAATAATAAATACAGCCGAAAATGTTGTTCATATATTTTAAAAGACACTTATATCCGCACGAATAATAAGTTGTATGGGTAAACATCTCCTTATCGTAATCATATGAACCGATATTATTACAATTATGTTCAGATTTTAATTTTATAAGATTTCTGGTAATTTTTGAAGAATAGTAAAGATAATAATCAGCGTTTAAACCGATATTGAAATAACTTAATATATCTGTACTGACCATAAATAGTATCAAAGTGTTTATGAAAGTGCCATCAATTAACAATTTAGTATTGAACTTAAAAATAATTTGTTTCAGATATTTCTTGATTATGTCATTATTTATTTTCAACTTTTGCTCTGTTATTATATTATGACTGTAGAAATATGTTTGACGAAAATGAAAAGAGTCATTATCGATACGTATATTAAGCTGAGATACGTCAGTGCAGTCATAAGATTTATCTATTGTCGTCTTAATAGTACACGATTCTATAATAGGTGTAAAATTATAATATAACTTAATTAACGACTCGAGCCCGTATTGCGTAAACACATTCAACATATTTATATGATTTTCTTTCATATTTAAATTATCAGAAAAATTTGAATATAGATTCAAACGCGATAAATAGATGTTTTTGAATATATTTGGTGTTATGCCAAATTCAATGGTTGGCATAATGTTTGAACTAACAAACGAAATTCGAGTAAACGTGTTTGAATTTAAATATTCGTCTAATAACTGATACTTTTGTGTAATCATTAAACATAAAAATATTACTGCAATGAATTTTCTAATGTAAATAAATTGCCGGTTTAAATACGAGTTCATAAAGATTAATATTTTCCTGAAAAATAATATTATTTGTTCTGTTAAATACAGACATATCATATAACAATGGATACCAAACCACATCGAAAAAATACCGCCGATTAGACATAAATATGTAATTATATCCATTTTTGGCAAATGCGTGAAAAATGTGTCCAATGAAATTACTTTATCGAAGTAAATTAATTTTGAACTTAACTTCGGTGAATAAAAATCTCGGCACATTTCAAATGGCACATCATATGCTTTTTCAGTTATTATATAATCATTAATACATCTTTTTTTGAAGCGTTCATAATTTACATTTTTGTTATAATTATAAGTAAAAAACTCTGAAATTGAAATGTTGTTGAAACTATTGCTAAATCTTTCAGAATTATCGCAATTTGTTTCGTATGGGAATTCAAGCAAAGATACTCGGATTAAGTAATACCAAACAACCATACAACGATTATCTTTTATCACATACCGATTATTATTGTTATATAATTGTGGTAAAGAGTTGCTTGGATGTATTGTAACCGATATGTTGGGATTATTGTTCATGTAAACCCTATATATAACTCTAAAGTCTTTCGGTAGATTTCGAGTATCGTTTAAAGATAATTGACTAAAATATGTCAAACAATATAGAGAAAATTTAGTAAACGTTCGTAAATGCTTCAAATGATATACTTTTTTTAATTCATCATTATTAACTGTATCTGCTTTAATGAATATATGTGTTGACCAAAATAAAGACTCGTCTAATAATTGGTTTTTAATATTTATTTTATATAAATTCTTTAAATCTCGTTTACATAATAAACATAAACTAATCGACGGAATCGATTGTTTAATGTATTTGCCTTTTGTTATCGATAACACGGTTTTATACAGCGTATACTCTCTCGTAAATAATATCCACTGATAAATCGCAATACTTAAACATAAAATATTTATCAAATATCTTATAAATTCATTCATTTTGTGTTTTCAGTAATGAATTGAATTTAACAACATTCACTTAAATAAAATTGTTTTGATTTTAATTAATATTATTGATGCTGTTTACTGTGAAGTTAATTTTAAAATGCGTTACTTTTAAAAACTTTATTAACAAAAATAATATTTTAGCTCACTTTTTAATAAGGTAGAGCTACTGTTTTTGTCAGTCAGTATTAGCAAAATACACAGCTTTATAAAAAATCACAAACAAATATTATCTCTCATTAAAGGCATAAAAAATAAGTTGTCTTGTCTTGTGTCTATGAACGTGTATTGTTATAATGTAATATTGATTTTAAACAAAGCTAATGTATTATTTATACACTTTTATACTCCTCAAATTCAGTACCAGCTAATATTTTATTTTAAGTCTAATAAGTATAAAATAAAATGAATATTTTAGTTTACTACTCTTCACATAACTAAAAAATTCTAAATGATGTATTATAAAAAACGGTTAGTGTTTATAATCGCTATTTAATATGAACAAACCTACTAAATTCACCTGTATTTACTAGTTTTAACATTTATATATAGATTACCAATGGACGTTTTCCTTTGACAATTTGTTATATAGAGATTGAAAAAATAAATAAATTTTTATCTTTTAGAGTTTTTTAGCTCACTTTTATAAAAAAAGTAGAGCTTATGCTTTTGACACTGTCCGTCCGTCTGTCTGTCTGTCTGTCTGTCTGTCTGTCTGTCTGTCTGTCTGTGTGTCCGTAGTCTTATGTCTATAAAGGTAATTCTCCTGTTTCTTATAATAATAAAGATATTTGTCATTTTGCCATCTTGACTCAAAAACTAATAAATTTGTGACATATGATTGCATATACCTATTAAAAGTGAGCTCTCTATGAATGTGTCGTTCTTGTTTATTATGAATTAGTATGAAATTAATTACAAACACCAAATACATTATTAAGTGGAAACAAAATATGCCATCATCTGATAATAAAATCAATATTATTCAAAATAGTGGGTTTTTGAAGCTGCAGCTCAGTTTTATTAAATAGTCATATGAAAATTTGAAATTCCTTATGATTTGGTATAAGAAGAATAATAAGTAATTATTAACTTTTTATTTTAATTAATGTCTAGGGAGTCAAAATAAAAGCATTTAAAGCATACAAAAATAGAGCTATAAACAGTGTTGGCACGCTCGGCGCTCACACTCGCGCTCGTCAAAATGCGTACGCTCGAGCGCTGAGTGTCATCCGAGCGTCATTATTTGTGAAAATTAAAAAAAATGTAATTTTCATGAATACCTTAAAGAAAAAAATGTTCAGAAATATAAAATCATTTTTATAAAAATTCGAATATGTTTATTCAATCAATTTTGAGCTACAACTAATTGTATATGAGCTACATCTATGTTGTAGCAAAAATTTTTAATTAAGTTAACGGGAAATATTTTTAAAAATATTTTTATTATACGCTCAGCGCTCGCGCTCGACCCCCAACGCTCATCGCTCACGCTCAGCACCGAGCGCCATCCGCTCGAGCGTTGTCCATCATTGGCTATAAATGACCAAAAATAGCACTTAAAAATAGCATTTATAATTTTTAAAAAATATCTTAAAAGTATAATTTCTTTACCTCTACATAATTCTATATCTCAATTATTTTATTTTATAATGAAATATAAACAAGAACGACACATTCATAAAGAGCTCACTTTTTAGGCTTAATACTACTTTTGTACCAAAAATATAATTTTCTCAACAAAGATAAAAAATGCAAAATCCGTTTATA
>JAQIXJ010004768.1:0-10302 GCA_034700185.1 Phthiracarus laevigatus | reverse complement strand
GCCAAGCTCTGTTTCGTCCTGGCAGGTCTCGTCAGACCGACTTGTAAAGTCGATGACAGAGCTTGGCCCCCTTTCAGAAAGGAGATTTTATCAGAGGCCTTTCCCCTCCCGCTCCCATCCCACCTACTGAGTTCAGGAGGTGACTCCTTCCTTGGGATGTTCCACCTATAGTCCATATTGTGAAGCCAACAACGGCTTACACAATATGTACCAACAGTGGCTAGGCTTAGAAGAAAAGAGGCCAAGCTCTGCCTCCTTTCTAAACTAAAATTAGAAAGGAAGGGCCACTTTTCTTTTGAACTAATAACTCTTATAGCGCGTCAGATACATGTGCCCAAAATGGCTGCACATAAAGAACGCATAAAAGGGTAACTAATGATTTGTAATTGGTCCATAAAACGAAATCTAATAGAAAAATGAAAAGATTAGGCAATTAATTAATTAAAAACTTAAAATTTAACTAAATTAAAGCTTATTCTTACCAACAAGTCGCATTTTATTTAGTGGGATATAAGATTAAATATTTAAGGCATAACAACACACTATTATAATTATTGTAACGCAGTTAAAACTAAAAAATTTTGATTAAACAAAATAAAAAAGAAAAAGCACGGACTACAAAAATATGGAAGTATTTTTGCCCACAGCACCTGTTTTTCCAACACATATAAAATGAAATTAAGAATATATTAATAAAAATAAATTAATTGCTAATATATATTAAAAACTAACGAGTCGTACGTCTCCATTCACCTACACTAAGTGGTCTACAGGTATCACACAGACGACAAATCCAGCCGTTACTCTTTATATGAATAATCTAAAACAATGTTTATATATAAATATTAACAAAACTTACATTATGAACAAACAACATACATCATCAACAGCTTTGTTAGTTAAGAATGGTAAACACGTTATGTGATTCCACAGTTGACAGGATGGCAAAGCATATTTGATCCATCCTGATTCGGAAAAACGATTGCAATTCTTGCACATAATGCAAATGTTATCGAGATCGTTAAATATTTGAACTGATGATAACTTTACATTTGAGGATGGACCCAATAATCGATTATATAAGTTTTCTAGAGACCAGAGCCACGTTTACGCCTGTCCTTTTGACTTATTTGCAGAGAATCTTCAGAGTGGGATTGTGGAGGTGTAGCATATTGATTCTTGAATGATTGTAAGGCATGGTGAAACAATTGGGAATGTGGTGGATCAATGTTCTCAATATTTTCTTGAACTGTATCAACACGCTCATTAATTGTGTTAACACCATTGAAGTAATGCCATCCAGTTTGCTGATCCCATGGAAAGTTCTAAGCTATTTGTAGTTTAGTTGGACAAATACCATTTTTATCTAGCGGAAACAAACCAGTTACACGAAATCCACTAATCAAAAAATCGTTACATGACAGATCAATGGTAGTTCTGAGAAGCATTGGGAATTCAGAATTAGAAACGGGTGTTTTTCTACAAACATTCTTATTTTTCCAGTCACGAATTGTATTAAACCACATTTTTTTAAATGGCGCAAAGAAACTAACATCTAATGGTTGTAACTAACAAAATAAATAATTAGTCTGAGTCAGTAACAAAATGTATACTTACTATATGTGTGCTATGACTCGGTAGTTTTAACAACACGATGTTATAACTTGCAGCTATTTTGATGGCATCAATATAAGAGTGGCTGCAGTGACCGTCTAGAAACATAAATTGGTCCAGCATATGATGGAAGTTGGGTGTCGAGTATTCGTTTAGCAGCTGGATAGAATTGATTCTCTAACCAATTCGAGAAAATAACTGAATTCATCCAACCAGAGGGATTTGCTTCGTAATGAAAATCAGGCAGTGTCTTCCAACTATCGTTTAACTTCAGAAACTAAATATTATCAAAGGTGATGTTTGTCTACCCATAGCATTGCCGCAGAAATGAACCGTAGTGTATTTGTGTTCGTCAGTGGGCACAATTTGCACAAGATTTTTAGCACCTCTTTGTGCAATTACTGGTGATTTTACGTCAATAGAACTAGAAAAACCGGTTTTGTCAGCATTCCAAATCGCATCAGCTGGTGGATTAATGTTGTCATAAGCTGATTCTATTAGACCATAAAAGTCGTCGAGTTTATAGCGAGACATTGCTTGAACACGCAATACATTTAAGCTTTTTCCAAGTTGTTTGGACAGTTCGTCGTGTTTATTGAGGAAGTTTGATACCCACGAAGCTGTCAGTTACCTCTTTGTTGTTTTCTTTTAAATAATGTTCGACAAAGTTATCATGAAATAATTACAAAAAGTTTCATGGTAAATATGAAAATATATAGTACATTCTTAGCTCTCCAGATGTCAATCCGAAACCAACCTGGGCCATAAGTTGGACTAGTGTAACATAATAGCTTCCTCTTCGCCGTTAAGATGTGGTTGACGTCCAGGAAAGCTATCAAGTGTGTTTGTTTCTAATGAATGGTTTGATTATTATATATTATATATCTATGTTTAGGAAAATATACTCATAATGCGCCTTGTAAAAGCCATTCTTTCAACTCCGTATTCGTTTGAAAGGGCAGTAACATTTGGCTCGACTCTATTTGCATGATCGACAATAGCCGCCTCCATACATTCTCGCGACTAAGCTTTATTGTAACGCTTGCGCTAAAATTAATAAGCATTCATTAGTGTCTAATGTCTAACTTCTGCCACCATCTACTATCAACCTCTATAAACGCTAAACGATTTCAACACATAGCCACAAGTCTCTTGTACTCTATAGATAACCTGTAAAATCCCCCAAACATAATTTATTTTTTATTTCGGATAAGGGAGGGCACAAAGGGTTGTGTGTAATATCTTCTAAATGCCTAAATGTTTTTGTAACATTTACTATTCGATGTCCTCTACAAAATAAAAGTGGTCTCGAAAATTTCGGCTTAAGACAGTTGGGATCATTCCCTTGTTAGTTTTAATAGCATTTATAAACGGAGCTAAAACTACTTCAATCTATGTAATTCTTGCTCATTTATAATTACATGCTTATAATTTATGAAATAAAAATGCTATAAATGACGTCATTTTTGGTATTTTAAATTAAACTAATACAAAATACCAAAAAATTATATAATAACCAATATAAACTATTATAAAACTAATAAATAATAAGTATAGAACCTTTATTTTCTCCATTTATTACCAATTTGCACTTATTTTTGCTTAAAAGCACCTTTAATTAATAAATAAATATTAAAAACATTGAAACAAATTTATATTATTTTATTTAAAATATTTTGCCTGTCAAAATCGAATTTTATTTGAATTTAAGAATTGAATATATTGAATTTAACTGAATTGAATTTATCGGCTCTATTTTGTTCTGAAGGCGCGCGTGATCAGCGCTGGACCACCGACGCCAGAAACGTTGTAAATTTCGGGGCGGAACAATTTGGGAGCGAACGAACCCGAGCCAATCTCGCTCAACAACTCGTACTCGATTCGCTCTAATTCTTCGAGTTCGTCGTTGATCGCAATCTCTTCTGCGGTCCATTCCGGATTATCGCCCCAATTTGGAAACGCGTTTTAGTCGTTTTCCCAATTTGCGCACATGTTTTGTCGTATTGTTTTCGTTATGAAATCGTTCATATATTTCGTCGGCAAAAAAGTTCGTTCGTTGCGAATTTGCGTTTTTCGTACCAATGTGTTTCGAGTGCGTGTTCTTCGTTCGACATTTTCGTTGTCTTCTTCGCTAGTGGGTCGTTCATAAATTTCGTCGGAAATTGGAATTCGTTTGTTGTCGTTTTGAGAATGACGTAACGAATAGACGGTTTAACTTGGAAAGTAACTCGAAATGGCTGACGAATGAGTGACGAATGTGCGAATAACCGTTTTTAAATAAACGTCCATATGATCAATACGATAGCTTTCATTACCGAGTTTTTTCGATATTATGCACGGAGCGATGAATACGGGCGACAATTTATCTTTCGATGGATAATTGTCGGGAATTCGATATCTCACGTAAGTGTTGATTTCAAAATCCGATTTTGGGTGCGCCTTTTCTAAAAGTGTTTTCTTGCGATTTGAACAGCGCGGGACTTCTCGACAGCAGTTTTTCGTGCTTCTTCGATGAGTAGGTCGGGTTTAGCGGGGCCTGACGTTACTAAACCGGAGTGAAGAAAACGTAGCGCGTATCCGGTAATTGTATGCTGTTGATCGTTGATTGCGGCAACTGCTGATGCTAACACTGTGAACCATCGTTTCTTCGGATGATCAGCGAGTGAAAGTCGTATGCCACGCATTATCGCGTCATAGTCTTTTCACAATCGCCATTCGATTGTGGTTGGTACGATCGATTTAGTAGATGGCGCACGTGTGCGGTCTCCAAGTAATTACGAAAACTTTTCAAAACAAAATTCGTACCATTATCGGTTAGTAGAGCTAACGGCTTGCCTACAGAGGTCTTGCCTCAGCGACTAGACCCAACACGATAGTATCCATCGCCCACACTTCGTTCGGTTGCTCAGGCTTTGTTATCGGATTGCTTCCGCCTAATCGTGGCTGGTTCGGCGATTTAACGGTTTGGCAGACGTGACATGTACCATCAAAGTCGGTGACGTTTTTATCGCGCGATGGCCACCAATACTGAGCTGAAACCAAACGAATTGTTTTGGCGATTCCGGGATGATTTATATCGATGTGAGTGCGTTCCAAAACGCTTTTAATTAGTGTTGACGGAAACACTATTCTAGTACGTCCATCATATCGAACGCGTAGTACGCCATCTATCGTTATCGGATTTCGTATGACGTTACGATTTATCTCGTCTTGTTTCGTAACGAACTCGTCAATGCCGATGTGTAGCGTAACCGGATGTCGTGATAAATCATCAGCGTCTTGATTTGTATCACCGGGACGATACTGAACTGTATAATCGTAAGTTCCAAGTCGTATTGACCATCAAAATAAGCGAGATTTTGGATTCTTAATCTCGAACAACCAACGCAGTGCAGCGCAATCCGAGTATAAGACGAACTGAATGCCATCGAGGTAAACGTGAAAATGCTCTACTGTCAGCACCACATCATAGTATTCTAGCTCTGGAGCTGAGTATCGAGATTCGGTGTCATTCAACTGGCTTGAACAATACGATATGACCCGTAACTCGTCATCAGTCGTTTGTTGCATTAGTATGGCGCCAAGTCCGACACCATATGCGTCTGTTTGCAGTATAGTGGGTAGCGATTCGTCAAATATTGCTAACACAGGCGCGCTAATTAAATCGTTACGAAGTTGATTGAACGCTTAACCTGTTCCGGAACCCAGACGTATGCAACATCTTTTCGAGTAAGTGTTGTTAGTGGTTTTGCTTTCTCAGCGAAGTTCGGAATGAAGTCTCTATAATAATTCGCTAATCCAACGAATTGTTATACATTAAGCACGTCACGTGGTACTGGTAACTCGGATAGGCTTTTAACTTTTTCTGTGCGGGTTGTACTCATCCAGCCGATAACACGACCCATCGCCAAAACCAAGAATTCGAACTGTCCGTATGGCGTGACGAAAGCTGTTTTCTCAATAAAATTCGGGTGTAAGCGTACAAGCCAATAGCTCCACGCGACATCTAGTTTCGAGAAAACGGTCGATCCGGACAACTTATAGATGAGATCTCTTATTATCGTAAACGGATGACGTTCACTTATCCTTTGCTTATTGAGCTTTCGATGATCGATTACTGGACGATAAGTACCATCTAACATTGGCGACGCATATGGTGAGCATGACGGACGAATTATTCCCTGTGCCAGCATTGCGTCAGTGTGTTTGCGTAACTCATTTGTTCGTTCTGGCGACTTGCGAAATGGTCGCTGATTAACCGGTATAACGTCAGGCTTTAAGCGAATTTCGCGTTCAAAGTCTCGTATGCGTCCGACATCTTTGTCTTGTTTAGCAAATACGTCACACGAGTCGAGAATCTGTTCCAACGATGGCGCTGATATCGCATGTAATACGTGTTTCGGTATAGTCGTTGGTTTCGTTGAGCGGGAAAAATCGATACGAAAACCAAATGCGTGAGCAGCGTCTAACCCCAACAGTCCATCCTGTTCGAGGTTCGGAAGAATATATAGCAATAATCGCCTTTTTTGCGATTCAATTGTGGCTTTCACTCGAACACTTCCGGTAGTGTGTGCGACACTATCGACTTGCGTTATCGGTATGGAAGAGTTGCGATCTGGCTTTAAGCGAAAGCGTTTCGCTGTTTGTGCCGAAATCGCTGATATAGTAGAACCTGTTTCGAGCATCATACGAACGGAAGCGCTGTTCACACTTACGTTATACGTCACACACCCGTGTGATTACCGTTTTGCGATACATTAGCGGTTGTTGACTGTTGATTTGTTGACCATAATTTCACTCATTTACACATCATTTAATATTAATTAGTATTAAATAATGGAGAAAAATCAACCGCCCGTTAAAATAGCAGACTGTCGGTACTACTTGGATGGTTATTGCGGACGATTTAATGAATGCAAGTTCCTCATGCCGCAGCAAAAAGATGTTATTTACGAGTTTTTGTTAATTAATATTAAATGAAACTATTGATCTATAATTATGATGCTATTAAATAATACATTAAATTTTGTGATAATAAACAATTTCATTTTGTAATGTGAATTTTTTGATTTAAAAATAGTAATTAATATATTGCTCTCTATTTATGATACTTTTGAATAATAAATTAAATTTTTAAATTTGTTATTTTAATAATATTAATTAATATATTTTAATAAAAATTCAAATTTTTTCAATAAAAAACCTTAAACACAAGTTATTATTTACAACTGTAATAATTCAACAAAACTTCAATGCGTTTGAGGTTTATTGTTAGCCTTTTTAATGTGCAAGTTTTTCATATCTATGATAATTAAACAATGGATTTCAAAGTAGGATCAAATATAATATAAATTAATATTAATTAATATATTAATTAATAGGTCAAAGAACGTATAAAACGCGCAAAAAGAATGACTCAAAGTGAAATTAACATACTTGTAGAAGAAGTTGTCAATAATCATGAAGTATTATTTGGAAAATTAAATAATTCTGTGACTAAAGGAGACAAAAACAAAATCTGGAGCGATATTGCCTCTCGAATGCTATCACAAGGACCAATTGGTGAGGGATTAAGATCAGAAAGACAGCTTCAACAAAAAGTGGCAGATCTTAAGAGTGAGCTTAAGAAAAAGCTAAGTGAAAGAAATCGGCATATGCACCAAACAGGCGCAGGTCCGCTACCAAATCACTTGCATTTAACTGAATTGGAAGACAAATTAAGCATTATAATTGGTAAATATATTAATTAATAAACCATTAATATTAATTAATATTTATAGGCAATGTTGAAGTCAGTGGAATTACTGAAGGTTTAGAAACTGGTATACAGGAAGACAAAATTGAAACCGATACACAATTAGTTGATGACCATTCCTACTCTGTACCAGACATTGAATACATAACTGCTGACATCGACACAACTGATACTCAGGATGAAATAATACTTCTTCAAGAAACTCCAATTATTAAAAACAAAAGAAAACTAAAAGATGATATGACGGTTCGCGATAAACTTATCAAAATTGAAGAACAACGAAACGATATTTTGCGAAAACACAATGATCTCTTGGAATCATTAATTAATATTAAATCTGAGAGCAATCAAATTGAAAAAGAAAAGCTTCAGCTAAAAAAGGCAAAATATCAAATGGATTAAATGATATAGAATATTAATTAATAATTTATTTAATTCAACCTTAAAAAATGGTTAACAAAGCTTTGTCTTTTTTCTATCGCTGATAAACTTATGGTCGTATTATCATTTGTACTATTTCTTACAATAAAGTCAGCGTTGTTTTCAATATTAATTAATGGTAATTTGTTTTTTATTGCTATGTTATGCAATTGGAAACATGTCATTATAACATTACAGCATCTATCGGCAGGAAACTGGATTTCTCCTCCAGATCTATCCAAACAACGAAATCTTTGCTTTAGCTCACCAAAAGCACATTCTATAATTCTTCTAGTTTTTGCATGGGCTTTGTTGTATGTTTCCTCACCAACCGATGTTGGTCTCAAAAATGGAGTCATCATATATTCTCTCAATTTATAACCTATTCTTAAAATTAATATTAATTAATATAATGATTACTGATTTACAAAAACCTGAATCTCCTAACAAAACGCCATTTATTCTGTTTTGATCAAAAGCTTGTTTTAAAATGCAATTCTTCCAAATATATTCATCATGTGTCGCTCCAGGAAACTTGGCCACAACGTTTAAAAATAACTTGTTAGCATCACAAACAGCCTAAAATAATCTTTTAATTAATTATAAATTATTAATTAATATTAAAACCTGAACATTTATAGTGTGGTGCTCAGACTTTCTTCCAACATAGTAGCGTTCTTCTTCACCATATGGTGATCGAATTGATATTAATGTACAATCAATAGCTCCAACAACATGAGGAAACTTTGCCAATAAACAAAAATTTTCTTTAATTTTTGAAAGTGCGGTTTCATTTATTGGAAATGATATCTGTTCACCATTTTCGGCTATGCATTTTGAAACATCTCTTAATATCCTAGACATTGATGCCTTACTTATATTCCCTAAATTTGCTGTTACTCTATGAAATGTTCCGCTCGCGTAGTAACGCAATGACAAGAAAACCTTTTGAATAATATTAATTAATATTAGTTATAATTTTTTATTACTTACAATTAATGTTAATGGAAGTGAATGACTTCTTTGTGTTGGCCTTTCTAGACGTTTACACATATCGACAATAGTTTTAAAGGTGTTTCTATCAAATCGTATATAATTTATCATGTCTTCATCTGAGTAGTCGAAAGGATTCAATCTATCTTTAAACAGGCGTTGTCTCCTTAAACTTCTTCTTATTTCTTCCATTGTGAGCTCAACGGCCATTAAACTTGCCATTTTAATCGATTTTATATATTAATTAATAAATCTATTATTAATTTATAACTTTCATTGCGTTTGTTTTAGTATAAAATAATATTAATTAATGTGAGTTTATTTATTTCGTTAATTTAACGAGAGCTACAAACTAATCGGTAATTAACGATAGATTTAGCCATTTCGATAACATACAAATTTTTTGTGAAACAAGATTTTTGGGAAACTTCTTGGTTAAAACAAGTCGCTATGGTAACGAACAACTATCGTTAGTATTTTGTTTCGCTAACGCTTTAGTGAAACGCACTCCAGTCACCATAAAATTTTGTCTACGGATTTTTCTAATTATATCCATACCGAACATATATAACCGGTATACAACATATATGAAATTTAGACATGGATAGGATATGTGTGACCACTAAATCTGTAAATAAAAAAATGCATTAGTAAAAATTTTTATTTTTGATTTACATTGTCAAGTATAAGCGGTGCATAATACATATAAAATCAAGCATGTTTAACATCGTTCTCCACTTAATCTTGTATTGTATTGAAAAAAAATTGGAAAAATCTAAAAAATTTTAAAATAAATCAAATAAAATTGGATAACAAAAAAAATGGAAAAACGACTACAGAGTCACAGAGAGACACGAATCACAAATTCAATAGCTGACTTACAAGGTGAGCGAAAAAACATATAAGCGTTGCATTGAACTATATTGCGTTACTTAACTTAATTAATTATATAATCGATATATTAAGAAATTTATTTATAACTTATTTTGTAATTTATTATAATATGCCATAAAATTATCACATTATAACTTAATTGTCATTCTTCACTCAAAATGAAAAACATTTCCTAACGTTTTTGAATAACAATTTTTAAATTAATTATTTTCAAAAATGCTATTAATATTTTTTTGATATTACAGTATTTTGAATAATAAGCTAAGCCTATAAGTGAAAATTAATACTAAGTATGATGATATTAAGTGTTAAACGAATATACTTCTTAAGTGTTTCTTAATAGTCCATCAAGAAAACAAAATTTTAAAGCATTTAAATAAGTAGCTATGTTTTTAATAGGAATTCAAAAATAAACAATATTAACCCAAATCAATCTTTACCAGATAATCTAAAAAATAAAATAGAGTAAACGAAATAATTTTTTAAACGATAGTTAAACCCTATTTTGTATGTCGGAGAGAAAAAATAAATTAATTTGACCTAAAATACTTCAATTGGTCAAAACCAGTGGTTAAGAATAAAGATTAAAAAGTTTTTAGAGTTTAAGTTAAGAAAAAAGAAATTTC
>JAQIXJ010004767.1:0-10302 GCA_034700185.1 Phthiracarus laevigatus | reverse complement strand
ATGTTAACCGCTGACGTTAACAACCTTTTTACATCACTTCCACAATTTTATATTATTGATTTCATTAAGAAAAAATTAAATGCAAACGATTTATACAAAACAATTACTAAACTTCCTATTAAATATATTTTAGAGTTAATAAACTTAAATTTTTTATCTGCTTATTTTTGTTTTGACAATAAATATTACGAGCAAATTTGTGGAACCCCAATGGGTGCAAATAATTCTCCTGCAATTGCTGAGTTAATTATGCAAGAAATAGATTTAACAGTTGTAAATTCAATTTTTAAACCGAAATTGTATTGTCGTTTCGTAGACGATATCTTCGTTGTGATCAAAAAAACAGATATAAATAATTTTGCTCACTTTTTAAACAACCTAAAAAGTTTTTTAAAATTTACTGTACAGTTAGAAAATAATAATAAGATAAACTTTTTAGATATTTTAATATCTAATAACAATATGAAGTTAGAGACTCAAGTTTACAGAAAAGAAACTCATTCAAATCGTTATCTTAATTTTTTATCACATAACCCTATAAGTCACAAAATATCAGTTATACGGTCACTTGTATATCGCGCATTTCGTTTATGTTCAAGTCCTATATCATTGCAAAATGAGTTAAAGTATGTGACAGATAATCTTTTAAATAACAACTACCCTATTTCATTGATTCGATCAATAACTAATAAAGTTAAAAAGGATTTATCTAATAATTTTGTTAGACAAACTAATAATAATAGCAGAGTTTCAATACCATATATACACGGAAAAAGCGAAGAGATTCAAAACATTTTAGCAAAAAATAACATATCTGTTTATTTTAAAAATTCAAAAAATATAAAAAATTACTATAACGCAAATAATTGTTTGAATGATAGATTCAATGTTATTTATAAAATAAAATGTTTGAATTGTAATTACGAGTATATTGGACAAACAAAACGCAACGTTTCAAATCGTATATATGAACATAAGTATGCATTAAATAGAGACCCTGCGGTTTCAGCAGTCGCTAAGCATGCATTTAATTTTGGACATAATATTAATTGGGTCCCGATTATTCTTTCAAAATGTAGGCATACAAATGAAAGAATATTCCTTGAGTCATGGATGATTAAAGCTAAGCAATTAAGCAATCAACCATTGATGAACTGGGATAAACCCGAAATACCGCCACAGTATTATCCACTAATGTTTAGTAACAGAATTAAATTGTAAACATTTTAATACTTTATTATTTACAATTGTCATATATTTACAAATAGAGCCGGTGTTAATAACACCGGTTCTTAGGCTGTATCGATTAAGAAACTAATAAATATTGCGATTCCTAAATGTCATTTAAGAGTTTTTTCGCGTTATCTCATGCTGTGTTTGACCATATGGTAAGTTACAACTTCTTTACATAAGTTTCTAACTTTTGCCAGACTTTAAAGTATTCATTAAGTATTGAGAAGGACCAAAAGTGCTGGTCGAAATATATACTTTACTGTCTTAAAAACTTAAGAAAAAATGCAAAATAATACTATTTAAATCTACCAAATATACTAAACCTACGTAAACCTATCCAAACCTAACAAATTAATTTAAAATTGTCTTATTTGTTAAATCAGAAATTGTTAAATGGTTTAAACACAACGTTTATTTAAATTAATAACAACAGATTCTATTGTATTTTAAATTAAGTGTAATCACGTGCAATTCTATTTCGTTATTTGTAATGTTTTAAAGACTTTTCACAAGTGGTTATACTTTACATAAGTGTTTTATGTTAGGTTTAATTTTTTTGCAACAATACTTCCGGTATATAATATAACGTCCGAACTGAACTTAGAGAATTACTGCTTACTTTAGTGAGATTAACAAATCGGATCTGTTTCAGCTCAGCGGTGAACACTTGGCGCAGGCATTTACAGTATTTAAAAAATTGGTGGACGAGCAGTGAACATTAATGGTTTCTCGTCGAAAACGAGACGTTGAGCTCAAAAATAAGTTCAAAAAATTGTAAAAAGGTTTTATTGACAGATTTGAAACGTAATCGAAGAAATCATAACGTTAAAGACAAATCAAAACTTAGCTCCCGAAGAAGAGGGGCAGTTAAAAGAGTTGTGTGCGGAGGAACTAGAAATCATTGATAAAAGGTATTGGTGGACCAAATATCGTTACTGGCACTATAACACCACCATCTATAATGAAGAGTTCGTTGAGCTCGTTAGGAGTGTGAAACTCAGAATTATAGGGACCGACGTTAAGGAAACGGTCAATATATAGGTGTGGATCGGCGACTATTAGCCGCTACTTTGGGAACAATTCATTCTATAATCTTCGGCTACGAAAAGCTGATCAATGATCAATTTCTCCAAAGAGAGATCGATCATAAAATTTAGAATGGATTAGACGCCTGTTCGTCATGAATCCTGAGAATCGTGGTTACGCTGTTTGGCCGGGTTTCGATCAAATTACAACCCAGCCGTGGCTCGAAAAGCTTGATGATTATCTGAATAAAGAATTACCATAAAAAATATATTTGTGCCCATTTTACGAAATATCTCATCAATTATCGTTTTATTATTACATAAGAACATAAATATTTTTTAGCTCTATTCTAACGTCATCAATGATTTATAAATAAACAATTTTATAAATCAAGGCATTAGTAATATTGTGCGCTAAAAATCTGAAGTGTATTACTGATTTAAAGATTAAGGAAAACTTTCTTCAATGAACCCTAAGAGCGTACACTTAAGACTAGCAATCAATTCATAGTCGATCCGAAAATCTCAACATAGAATTTCTTTAAAACAGAAAATAAATTGCGATACGCTCGATGTGCCGCATTAGTAGCGTTCATTGCCTATTTTTGGTTCATTTATTCCGTTTTATTATAACTTGTAACTTCATTTACTATAGCGAACGACCGTAAACATGCTGCGCGAAGATATTGCGAGAATTTGGTCGAAACGAAGATGCGAAAACTTTTCGTTTTAATCTCTCGCGGGAATAGCGAACAGTAAAAGTGTCGCTGACATTCACGGGCATTGAACATTATTTGATAACTATCGGAGATAACAACAATTTATTTGTCGCGTTAGAGGATTTCTCTCTACTCTCGACTTTTTTTGCGTTCTTGGTTTAAAGGTTGAAAGACTTTCAGTTTAATCCTCGGTTTTGTTTAACTTTTTTTCTGAAACGTTCTTAATCACACATTTTAAGTTTTTTTACTTTAAGTCTTGGTTGAAAAAACTAAGAGAAAAACTGTCGTTGGGCTTTGTTTAAGAGAATAACTTTTGTTTGTTTCTTTTTTTACTCGGAAATAATGAACTTTATTTTTAGAATAATTTGCTTTACTTAAAGTAAACTTTAGCTTATAGTATTATTATAAGCTAGTTATATATTAAATTACAGTATGTCTTAAAGTAGATCTTTTTGGCAATATAAACGTTGATCCAAGAAAAATCAAAGTTTAAAATAAAATAAAAACCCAAAATTTATAAATAAACCGAGAGTTAATTTTTATTTTAAACATGATAAACCCTGAACTAGTATATTAAAACTTGTTTTTATTATTTAAAACGAAATTATTAAAATTTGCCATATATTTAATTAAGCAATAAAATAGCACTTTTGTATTTGGGAATTTTTTTGTTGCTAATTTCGAACACTTTTGTTATGATTGTGTAACATCATTGACTCAAGTGTCAACTATTTATATTTCTGTTTTCCTTAACAAATTCAATTGTTTAACTAACAATATTTTATATGTAATACGCTTTGAGGAAATTTTTTTTCGGTACAAACGAGGAAAAATTTATTACATAAATAAAATGCTACTCTAACATAACAATAACTTAACGAATTTTTTCCACCGAAATTTGTATGTTCATTTTCGTCATTACACCAAAATAATATAATGCAAAACAATCGAGATTCGATGCGAAATAATTCATTATCAAGTTAGTAATAATACGTTTTGCTTTAATCAATGATAAATAAAATTTGTTGTTTGGGCAAACAATTTTTAAAACTTTTTCTATCGCAACATATTAGATATCGATTATCTGGTGGGCACGCTATCCATTATTATAACGCTGTTCATTGTCGTATACTTCTATATTGAATTTGGCGATATTAACCCAACCATTCGCGTGATCGCGTTCATGATTATTATATTCGGCTCATTCGGCATATGCTATATTATGGTCAAATACAAGCAAAATGGAGCTGAAACCGTGTTTTCGCAGTATAGAGTGGGTAGTAATCAACTCGTTACGAGTGGTAGTGGCTCTACGCTGCCGTTGACCGATAATTCGGTGACGCCAACCGCTCCCCAGTTTGAAGTATGCATTAACGAGCAGACACTCGCTTATAAGCCACCTTCTTATGAAGAAGCGATGAAAAGTTAATTTGTTTTAATAAGACATCTATTTTCGTTTTGAATTTTTTGTTTGTTTTGTCATGATAAACATTCGGTGATGCATTTGCTCAATTGGGAGGTAGATTAGTGTCATATTTTTTATTTTATCGCTATTTTTTGGTTTTTGCATTTTAGGCCAGATTTAGTGGCAAATTTGTACATTATTGTATTCCGTAGAACATACTAATATAAATAATTATTAAATGTTGCAAAAAGCCAGTGTACTTTTAAATATCAAATGTATCAGATTAATAAATGTAAATATCAAATTAATCTATCATTTTATTGTAATGTTAACAAACGTTTAGTATAAAGATTTTAAAATTGTCTAGTGAATATGTTGGGGTAATTGTTGGAGCGTGGTAATTTTTCTAAATTTTTATCAAATAAGCAGGCCTTAGGATTGCTAAATAGCACATTAAAATTATTGTTACAACCATATTGTATATTGTAATAACCATAACACTCCAACAACACGTCCTGTACTAATTCATCTGAATTTATATTTATATGAATGATACGAATAATTTTAAATTTCTAGAGGTTGTCTATGATGTGCTGAATTTTTTTGCAACAATTAAAACATTTTATGTTAGTAAGTCCTAACAATACAATACATTAGTGTACACATACCAGTGATGGGCTTGGTTCGTGTTTTGCATGTTTTTTGCTGGCATATGTGACGTTTCATGTGACGTAACAGCACTATGAAAGGCTACAAAAAGACACGAACCAACCCCAACAGTGACACATACCTGCAGTATTGTTGTCGTTTTTTGTTTGAAAATTTTTAGACTATTATTGCATTTAATTTAAAGCATAAGGCTGATTATTTAATTAAAACCACAATTTTATTCTTTTTATTATAATCTTTGAATATGTCTTAATTTAATTTATGTTAGATTAAGATATTAACATTTAAGAACTAAATTGTATACAATATGCCCAAATGGGCGCGCGAACTTATATCTAATTTTAAGAAAACTAATTGCTAAGTTAAATATTTTGCAGCAGTTTTTATAACTTTCGAGATTTTATATATTTAGGTTATTCATAATTCACAGTTAATCATAGCAAAAACTTCTATTAATCCTCGCACCATACATATTAAACCATTTTGGCTATTTATTAAATGACCATTTAATTATAACATGGAAATATTATTGAGATTTGACTAAACTATTCTTATATTGAAACTTAAATTAATTCTATATATTTAATTAAACAAATCACCTTCCTTCCCTCTTTCCGTATATCACGTACTCCTACAATATTCTTAAAGAAATATTCTAAGAGAAATAGAGTTGACTATGTTTTCAAGAGTTATCAATGCTTTCAACGTTTTTCTTAAATACTTGAAAGTTTTTTAAACTCGCTCAGCGCCTGGGTAATTTCTAGTATTGTTATAAATAAAACACGTCAACAAAACCGCCAGGATAGTACATTACGCCACATATTTGCCATTTGCGTGTGCCTACTGCTGGCTAACTTAATTAAAAACTTATAAAATTGGAAAATAAAAGTAATTACAACAATCTACTTCTATGAGTGCAATAAACCCATTTAATTTTAGGCAATGTTAAAATAATATCACCCAAACAATGCTAATCCGTTCCAAAAAAAAAATCCAAGAAAGTTATTTGGTTGACTATGTTAAATCTGTTATTATTTGTAAGATCATTCGGTATATTATGGTAGTATAAATATAAATAAACGATGGTTAGACAAACAATTATTATATAAGAATTAGACACCCAAATCATTAAAAATTTTAGACAAAAACCGACTTTGCCTAAAGGATTGAAAAATATAAAGCCCGACCTGGCTTGAAAAAACACAAAACCTGATAAATAACGACATTAAATAAACTTGTTTACGCACCTAATTTAGTTTTTATGTCATAATTACACAATAGAAACAAAAACTTGCATTTTAATGTTTAATATGGTTTAATTTAGCTCTTTTAATGTTATTAAAACTTTATTACTGTTAAACATTAGAGATGCACATTTTAACCGGTTAACTTTTGACTTAACAGGTTAACCGGTCAAAGTTAAGAGTTAAAGTTAAAGATTTTGATGTGAGTTAAAGTTAAAGTTAAGAATTTTTTAACTCAACGGGTTAAGAAAAAATTGCGAGTTAACCGGTTAACTCGAAACCAGATATAATTTATTAAATTTTGCTTATAAATTATTATTTACAGCAAATATATTTCGTATAAAATTATTGTCTTACAAGTATTGCATACATAAGTGAAACATGCATACAAAATCATTTATTTTACATTTTAGACTAACAATCCCAACAACTAATAAATTCAGTGTTTGGGATTGTTCTACAAAACTAATAAATTCTTTAATCCTCTCTTTAAGATTATTTTCTAATAAAATGGGATAATTCTATATTTTTAAGTGAAAAATTGTAACAGAATTAAGAATTTTAAGTGAAATATCATTTGATAAATACCATAAAATTTGCTTAAGTTAAAATATTGAGTTAACTCGAGTTAAATTCTTCTTAACCGGTTAAAGTTAAAGTTAAGAAAGTTTTTAGCAGGTCAAAGTTACGGTTAAAAAATTAAAAGGAGTTAGGGTTAAGAGTTAAGCAAAATTCTTAACTTTTGACTTTTGTGCATTACTAGTAATTGGTCAAAACAATCTCTTAATTTATAATTCTGTTCTAACAAAATATTTATAATAAACATAGTTATAAAATATCCATTCAGACTATTAACTGATAAGCAGTCTATACTTTTCGGAAAAACATTAATATCGATCAGAAATTTAGACAAAAAGTTTGTTTTTTTGGGACAAATTTTCAGAGGTTTTAGGATATTTCAGAAAAGTTTTCAATTAATAAAGTAGTATAAATAGGCAGTAGCGATGTAGGTTCTTAGGCTGCAACTACCATTAAGGCAACTGCTAGAATTGGACACAGTTCGGATCTGTTTGTTATCAACGACAAAGATTTCCATGAAAAATTCTAACATCTTTTGATATTTATTAAGCTTAAAAGTTACTTAATTTTGCTTTATTTGTTTAATATAATAATATAATATTGATTGATTTTGATTGGAAGTATTTTTTATTGTTGATTTTAAGATTAGTTAAAAATCGTTTATTTTCTATTTTATATTTAATCGTTTGTTAATTATGGCTCCAAATAAATCTTTTGATTTGGTTACTTTTGCAAAATCATGGATAAATATTACTAACCCAACTCAATAAGGTAGCAATGAACACGTTATTAAAGAAGTTTTTAGAAATATTAATCACAAATATTCTGGTGGTAAAAAATAAATCGTTGAATGAAGCAAAAGTGCTAACAATTACTTCAGCCAACGCAAAAATGACTTTTCAAAGATCGTTCGTTCATTGCAAATCACCACTATTTCGCTCGATGAATTTAATTCTAATTCAGAACGATGTTTGACTGCTAAATCAAGCCTGGTTTCGATTTATTTTCAAGAATCTGGGAATCTTATATCGACGAATCTGTATCTTTCGATAGGATAAAACAATTCGTCGATATTGCTTTATGATACGAACAAAACTATTCGCATTCTTTAACTTCTGCTGATTGATTTTTTATGAATAATGTATCGATTTGCGTGTTTTCATTAATCGTAACACATTGTTTACTAAGTTAAACCCATGTTTATTCATAAATAAGAGAAAATCTTAATTGGTTTTGCTTAAAATAATTTAAGTTAAAATCACAGACTATTTAATAAAGTTCGACAGAATTAACTGGTCGATGAAATCACTCCATGTATCTATTGGCTACTTTGTACATCTAAGTCTAACAACGTGTTTAAGTCGAAGATAATTGGTTTTAAGTGTTCAATAAATCGTAATCAAAACAATTCTTTGGTTTATTTAGTCATTTTGGACGTCATAATGAAGTAAATCTCTCTATTATCTATTGAGTACTCTTTACATAAAAGTAGACTATAATTGAATATAATTGGTTAATAACTTGTGCTTTAAGAAATGCATTAAATTGCATTTTGACTTTTATGTACTGTTATTTAAATTGCTTCATAAAACCAGTTTTGTGTTATACGTTAATATCTTTTAAGTTTTTTAATTTTCGTTTTTATAAAGCTATAACAGATCTGAATTCGTTAATATCGAATAATCAAGTTTCTATTAAACGAAAAATTGTAATTTCAACAATATTAATGCAATAATAGATGGAATCAAGAATGTTAAATACAATAACGAATGTTTGTTCTTCAATCTTAAGGGTAAATTTTTTTCGTGACAGAATGAAGTTATTACATGCCAAAAAAAATCGTACGGTAACACTTGATGAGCACGAATGCAATACTTCATGCAAAGCATGTTCAAATGGAAGATTTGAATGGCGTTGAGTTTGAAGTGTTGCATGAGTTTCTACTTAATTATTTTGCATGAATTTATTGTTAATATTAAAAAATGTTTGCTGTGTAAATGTTTTTAATATACGGGCATTTAAGTACGGACACGAGGAATGACGGACGGACATACTCAAATCCATAAGATCTACTTTTTTTGTTTAAAAAAGTGAACTAAAAAGTATTTCTTTTATATATTTAGCGAATATTTTTAAAGTTTTTATTCCTATTTTTAGCTAACTTTGAAAAAGTCAGCTATTAGATTTGACATGTCTGTGAGTGTGTGTTAAATCTTTATTAATGTTAATCATTATTCAAACATGAATACGTTGTACGTAATTACTAAATTTTTTATTTTACAAAAACATTAGTTATAAATTTTTTAAAACTTTGTCTAAAGACCCTAAAAATTTTGTATATAGACCTATTCTGGACTAAATTATCAAATATGGATACTAAATCAAATACTGAATATGACAATCTGGTGCTGCTTTGTAAATTTGAAATTGTCGTGCACACGTTCAGGGATTTATTTATTCACGATTACATATTTAAGTCCGAATGATTTATTCTACAAAAAATGTCGCATCGACAAAAAAAAAGTTTCTGCTTATAAGTTATGGATAAATTTGTTTTTTATCTGACTGCATAATTCAGATATATGGATTTTAGTATGTCCGTCTGTCTGACCTTCTTTGCACTATATGTTAATTTTAGAAATATTGTTCTTAATGATAAAAAAGGGATTTTGCCTGATTTCTTATATTATTTAAGGGATTTTAACCGATTTCTTATGTTAATAAAGGGATTTTCAGCTCAAAATAGACATTATAGATAATAAAAGCCATAAATGGCCATAATTGGGTCAAAAATCGGGTAAAAATGGGCAAAAACATGGTCAAAATGGCCATAAAATGGGGGAAATCTGATCAAAATGGTCAAATAACGGGTTAAATAGACAAAAACTCTGATCGAAATAGACAAAAATAGGGTAAAAATTTTTGAAATTAACGCAAAATGGGAAAATCGGTCAAATTTCAGTGGCATCTGCCGCTTCTAAGGTCTAATTAAGTTATTTTATGGCGCAAATTTGGCAAAAATCTGGTCGAAATGGGCGAAAAATGGCGAAAATGACCAAAAATCAGTTTAAATTTTTAGAGGCATATGCCGCTATTTGCTGCAAAAAAAGAAAATTTCTGGCGCAAAATAGACAAAATTCTCGATAAAACAGGCAAACCTCTCAAAAATAGCTAAAATTGGCTGTATTTAAGGGATTTTTAGGATAAACTAACTGAAACTAATCTTATTATGACCGTATCGATCTTGTTTTTTCGAATAAAAACAGTATTCAAACTTATTTGCATTCAATGAGTATTTTTTTAACATATAAATGTTATTTTTAAACAAATACAATTATAATAACTAACGGGCTGATATTTTGAAACCGTTTGCGTGGGATTTAAATGTATACGCCTAGTATTAAAGCGAGGATTTACGAACACCTTTA
>JAQIXJ010004766.1:0-10304 GCA_034700185.1 Phthiracarus laevigatus | reverse complement strand
TGAACGAACTCAATTTAAGCTTTGAGCAATATATTTATGTTATCCGATCAAAACTAAAAAATCCAAAAGTATTTCTGTAACGTAATTGAAAGATGTTTGAATTATTTGTTTCAATCCAGAAATACTACAATTACATTGCGCTAACATGGACATGCAGTTTATTCTTGATCCGTATAGCTGTGTTTAGAAAAATCTTTAATTACCTCAATAAAGCAGACAAAGAAATGTCAAAACTTTTGAAAAATGAAAGTTGAGGAAGTAAAAGCCGATAATTATAGTATACGCGAACGATTGAAAATAATCGGAGATCGGTATTTGAACGCATCAGAATTATCAGCGCAAGAAGCGGTATATCACTTGCTATCAATGGATTTGTCAAGATCTAGTCGCGGACACTTATTTATAAACACCGGTAAAGTTAATAAACGTAATAGAATGGTTAAAGCTAGACGAGAATTATTAACGATGGATAGCGAAGCCACAAATATTTACCAAACTGTTTTGTTGGACTATTACATTCTTCGTCCGGATTGTTTGAAAGATCTGTGTTTAGCTGTTTTTTCTGCCATGTACAAAATTTGCTGAATCGCGTAAAGACATGTGACAACCCAACATATAACGTTATTTTCGGTGGCGTGGCGTTGGAAAATCTTGTTTAATAAATGCAATATTTCATACACTGCTTCGATGTTATAATTCAAAGCCTGAAACCGTCCCTGATAGTATCAAAGTTTTATTGTGCGCTCCCACTGGCAAAACAAGTTTCAATATTGGTGGCATGACATTGCACTCGACATTTTCACTACCTGTTAGTCAGTGCAAAGTTGAACTGAAGAAACTTAGCGACGATTTGAGAAATACAATCTATTCTAAATTAGCTGACTTCAAGGTTTAACTCATTCATGAAATTTCAATGGTAAGCATAACAGTATTCGAACAGATAGACTTGCGTTTAAAGGATATATTTAGAACGTTAAAAATATGGCGCTATATTTGAAAATACTTTATGGAAATTATTTACTGCTTTCGAGTTAACTAAAATCATGCGACAGGAAGACGATCAACTATTTGCTACAGCGTTAAACAACTTGGCAACCTGTAATTGTACACATCAAGATATCGAGTTAATTAGAAGTCGTGAAATTAGTCGGAATAAGCTCCAGTCACCAAACGAAGCTATCCATCTGTACCGAACAAATGCAGAGGTAGACGATTATAATCGTTTAGCTTTGAATCGCATCACGAACTTTAATATATTAGCTAAGCTGAAGATAACGCTGAAGGTGATGTCAGTGGTGAAATGAAAAATCACGAACTAAAAACAGTTTCGGTGTTTGTTAGTTCCAAAACTTATGGTTTACCATCAAAACTCATTTTGAATGACAATGCTCTGTATATGGTGACTTATATCGATTATAAAGATAGACTCGTCAATGGTGCAAATGGAGTATTGCGTAAAATCGAAACAATTTGCGGAATTACGGGTAAACTATGGATAGAATTTTTTGGCCATCTAGTTGGACAAAATATTCGTCAACAACATGCCTATTTGACAAAACGAAATGGACATCCTCAAACATGTACACCAATAGAAAAGATTTCACATCATATCGCTTCGATGCGTACTCTGAATATAAGAATACGTCGCACACAGTTTCCATTGGTTGCAGCTGAATCATTTACTATTGCAAAAAGTCAAGACCAAAGTTATGACAATGAAGTAGTCATTTTAAATTCGAGAATTCTACGGTCGGAAGTATACGTAGCTTTAAGCCGCGCACGTAAATCAAGTGGCCTTTTCATCAATGGTTTATTTAAGCAGCCGAAAAAAACACCAACTGTAATTCTGGTTGAAAACGAAATCGAGAGATTACGAACGACTGCTGCACTCAACTTCAAGCTTCGATTCTTATCAGATTTTGCAGCAGGTAGTATAAAGTTTGTTTATCAAAACGTGCAATCCATTGTAAAACATCATCTGGATATCGTAAATGACATCAACTATATGGCCGCTGACTATTTACTAGTGGTCGAAACTTGGACTAATCGGCATTTAATCTTTCCAGGGTTCAGCTATCGTCAACAAACAATATCCACAACAGTAAAAAACACTAATGGGTGCGCTTTAAATTCTAAAAGAAAATTGGACATCT
Source organism: Phthiracarus laevigatus (assembly GCA_034700185.1). Classification (NCBI taxonomy): domain Eukaryota; kingdom Metazoa; phylum Arthropoda; class Arachnida; order Sarcoptiformes; family Phthiracaridae; genus Phthiracarus; species Phthiracarus laevigatus. Next base: position 8,151 of record JAQIXJ010004766.1, on the reverse strand, counting down.
TATTTACTAACAACAGAGTTGAAAACAACGTTCACTTTCAATGTTTTGCTATAAATGTTGAAGACTTTGCAATACTTTTAACTTATTGTTCAGCTAATAACTGCATCGACCAATTCATCAATTAACTAAAGGAATGCTTGGATAAAACAGATGATTGCAATAAGATTCTATTAATTGGTGACTTCAATATTAATGTTACATCAAACAAAGAAATGAAATAGTAAAATACTTGAAGAAATTTAACTTTGAATTAATGGAAACCAGTGTAACAACAAATGCGAACACAACAATTGACTTAGTATTTTCTCGAAATTTACCAATCAATGTTCATCCATACCAATCATAATTTTCATATCATAAAGCGCTAACATTCGAAATCTAATAAATGAATTATTATTAACAACATTTAAAAACAATTAGTGTAGAATTACAAAATTACGTATTTATGACATAATAATTTTAAAAACTTAGTAAAATCTAAACTAGAATGTTTTTTGGTTACAGATATCATTTTTACATTTTTATGGTGAACGATTTAGTGGTCAAGCATATCCTATCTATGCCTGGATTTCATATATATTGTAAACCGGTTATGTATGAATATGTATGGAAAATTTTACAAAAATCGATATTACGGAAAGTTTTTGGATATGGACATGGGTAATGTTTGTGAAAAATATGAGGAAAATCCATACACGCGTTTTTTTCTTGTGACCGATTTAGTGGTCACACATATCCTATCCATGTCTAATTTTCATATATGTTGCAGAACGGTTATGGGTGTAAGTTTGTGAAAAATGAGAAAAATCGATAAACGCGCTTTTTTCTTGTGACCTATTTAGCGGTCACACATATCTTATCTATGTTTAATTTTTATATATGTTGCAGAACTGTTATGGGTGTACGTTTGTGAAAAATATGTGGAAAATCCATAAACGCGCTTTTTTCTTGTGACAGATTTAGTTGTCACACGTATCCTATCCATGTCTAATTTTTATATATGTTGCAGAAGGGTTATGGGTGTACGTTTGCGAAAAATATGAGGAAAATCCAACCACTCGATTTTTTTTGTGACCGATTTATTGGTCACACATATCCTATCCATGCCTGGATTCCATATATTTTGCATTTGCCATAGAAAAACGGAATCTCCCATTAAAAAAACGGAATATCCCATTCTGAAAAACGGAATCTCCCATTCTGAAAAACGGAATCTCCCATTCTAAAAAACGGATTCTGCCATTCTAAAAAACGGAATCTCCCATTCTGAAAAACGGAATCTACCATTCTGAAAAACGGAATCTCTCATTCTGAAAAACGGAATCTCCCATTCTGAAAAACGGATTCTGCCATTCTAAAAAACGGAATCTCCCATTCTGAAAAACGGAATCTCCCATTCTAAAAAACGGAATCTCTCATTCTGAAAAACGGAATCTCCCATTCTAAAAAGCGGAATCTGCCTTTCTGAAAATACTGGTTTATGTTCCAGTTTATGACTATATTTGTTTTTATTTTTATGATCATTTTTATGCCTAATTTTTATAACATTTTTAACCTAAGTAACCTAAAAATCCTTTTAATAAAATAAAAATACGCTTAAAATCCCTTAATTAGAATAAGAAGATGGTAAACTACCTTTATTAAAGCAAAGATTAAAATCCCTTAATTAACATAAAAAATATGTGAAAATCCCTTATATTGTAATAAAATGGTAAATTCCCTTAATTAGAATAAGATTGCGGGCGGACGGACGGACGAACAGACAGACAGACAGACGGACATATCCAAATCAATATATCTGTCTAAAAAGTCAGATAGAAAATTTCTATAATTAATTTATCATTTGCGTTAAATTATGGTTTTAGTAAATTAATTATCGGTTTAATTGCTCTTCATATCGATAATTACCGGAATAATCAAGTTTTTATTTTATAATCGCATGTAAAAAACATTTTTGGAAAGAAATTTTTAATTACATTTCATTTTCTAATTACATCTAAATTAATAGATTATGATTAAACTAAAAAAGCATTCAAAAACTAAAACTCTAGTTTGTGGATCACAAGATTCAAAATGATTTAATAACTATAATAAAATAAAACTGTTTGAAAACTACTGAATACAAAAATTTAAAATTTCTGTTTTTAATTAATGGATTTAAACTCGAATTTAGTTAAGTTCATAAAGTCAAAACCATATTAGCAAATTTTAAAAAATATTTATTTAACCGGTAATGAAAGCCGATTTTAATTATTTTTTAAATGTCAATCTAATAAAAATGCCTATCAAAATGCATCACAAATAAATTACGGAAAATATTAGATGTCATTTGTTTTTCCGTAACGAACTTAATGCAAAAGAAAGATAAGTTGTTGGAGTAGTATGAGAACCTTGTCACTATATTAATCGATTATTTTACAATGGTTAAAAAAATTAGATTCTTCTTGAGTAGAATGACCAGTTTCGACTTTGTGTTGTGCCCAATTTCACGGACTTTTAATAACTACGGGAATTTAGCGATTAAGTGTTACAACTGGGGAGTGAAAACTAATGAGGAAATCAGAAGAGCCATGAGACTTGTGCCCAATATTTAGACAATCATCGATTTGTATGAACAGCGACTTAGTTTTAAAACATATCGATAATCATTTATAGTTAAATATTAGTTTCAATCAAACGAGATGATAAGGATTTTTAATAACTTGATTTATTATGGCATTTTTATATGAATTGTTTTGGTTTTGATGCCAAAACATTCGTATTCAAGATATAATACTGTTCAATTGTAAATGTTTTAACACTTCACTGGAACATCTAAAATTAATTCTCAACTAGTACTTTGGGATAAATATTTCTTAACGCCTTTAAACAGTGCTTTGTGCATAACATTTTATGAACTGCATATCTATGCGTTATCGTTAATAGTTTTACAGGGAACGCTAACATAAAGAGGAAAATTTGCATTAAAAAGCTTTGTTATCCACTTAAGGTATTATTGGATAGATAATTTACCCTATATTGTTTTAACGCGTATAGTAATTTTCTCTGAAAAGATAAGTTATTAAAATACGTTATTAAGTAAAGTTTTTTTAATGTCCGAACAACTATTTTGCCTAAATGAATTTTTTTTTCAAAAACACTGTATGTTCTCGCATATAAAGCTAACTCTAAGATTTTATTTATTTAGTAAATAGATTGCTCAGAGTTCTGTACAAAATAATAAAATTAGTCTGAACATAAAAAGAAAAACTAAAAAATAAATACTTACTTTAAATCCTAGTTTAAATTTTCCTTTAAAGAAATAAAACCAATATATTCTTATAAAATCAATGATTTTAAATTTTACGAAAGTTATATAATAGCTAAACATTTTTGACAAAAATGTTAATGCAATCAAAAAATTATTTCTAAATTTTTAATGTGAATATCCATTCCATAGATTTGTTAAACATCCGATACCAGTAAAATATTGATCGAACAACATTAATGTATTATATAAATAAATTGTATATGAGTTATGAGCTGGACATATTCTTAAGTTGGAATAAACCTTACAAAAATTAAATTTAATGTCATTATATAATCATATTATGTTTATAATAATACTAAATTGTGAAGATTTTATATAATTCAAATATGTGCATATATATGTCACAAAAACTTATGTCACATAATCAAAGAAAATAATAAACTATTAAAACCGATATTTAAGTTAATAAAGTTTTTGAAAATCTGATTAAATTTAAACATTTTATTGTTGACAAAGATTATGGATATATTTTAGAATAGAATGTAGTTTGTAATATTAGAGTTGTCTAGAGAAGCTTAATTTGTTCAATATTGGTATATGTGGTATTAAAGTTTATGCTATATACACACTAATTTTGAGATCAAGCCTATAGTCATCATTAAACTTTGAATCATAAAGTTTTGTTTACAAAATAAATATAAAACAAAGATCAGGGATAATTTCATAGTATACCAAAGTTTGTAATTTAATAGGTGAACTTTGTTGACTATGTTAGCTGTGGTGCAGCGGCAGGTTGACAAGTATTGAGTACTCACAAAACTCCAAGCAATATATCGTAATAGTGAGGCTCGGGCTTAACAATTTAGGAGTCCATGATTTATAGTATTGCTTATGAGATGACTGGCAGATTTATTAGAATTGTGTTTAGGCAAAAAACGAAATTATTTTAACACTTTATAATCTAAATAAAGTTTATTCCCTTTTTTAAAAGTAATATTCCCTTTATATAAAATTTGATATCTTAATGTTAGAAATCGTTGTTGATCTTGATTTAATATATAGTAGTCTTCGCTACATTTTATTAAACATCTTTGATTATAAATCTTTGTAATTAAAAGTTTATCAAATTTTACTGATATATTGCACAAATGTCATTATCATATCTCTACGATTAGTTTTATATGGTGATTGCAAACGATTAAATGTCAACTTATAATATTTCATATAAACAGAATTATTTTTTCTTGTATGATATTCTCAATAGATTTTTAAGGATTAATGTTAAATGTTAAGTTTAAATTTGAATTATCAAAAGAATAACTAAGATAAGAAATTAATATTTGGCTAAAACCAATAAAAGTTTTTAAATCGTTTGGAATTTTTGAATTATTTTTCTCGATAAGAATATAAAATATACATATTTCAAAGTTCCCTGCCTGTGTGTGATACCATTTCTAAGCGCCTCCCATGGAGGCTCAACTCTCCTGACTTATTACGTTGGATTCAGCGTAAAAAAAGGAGTGCAAGTCGGGGGGTTTCTGTGTTGGGATGCCCTCTTAAAAAACAGGGGCCGAAAAACTGTTTCAATAGCAATATAAGCATCCCTCCTGACCTTCCACCTTATCAACATCTATTTCAAAGAATACAGACAGAATTATGGAATGCAAATGGTTTTGAGGTGGTTAGATCCCCTCAATCAGAAGGGGTCAAAAATAATATTAAATTCCCATTCTACACATATATCATTCAACTCAGCTCAAACAACTGAGTAAATTGAGGTGTAACTAACTTGAGGGGGCGGCAACACCTTAATGGAAAATGATTGAGTCCGGAATGGTGGATTTCGGGAAAAGACAATTAGGGTTTAGAATCAGTCGGGTCACGTTCGGGGCAATCTGATGGGGTTCGGGACCAGCCGGGTAGGGTTCGGGATTCGTCTGGTGGGGATTGTGATAAGTAGGTTGGGGCTCTGTATTAGCCGGGTGGGGTTCGTGATCAGTATTGTGGGTCTGGGAACAGTCGGATAAGATTTGGGATCATTCTGGTCGCGTACGTTTCGGGATCTGTCATGAGGAATGCGGGATCAGTCGAATAGGAAGGGCATCAGGCGGGATGGGTTTTGATCAGTCGCGTGGGGATCAGTCTGGTGCGGCTTGTTGAGTAGAATGAGTTCGGGATAAATAGGGTGGATTTCGGGTTCAGCCTAGTGGTGTACGGTATTTGTCTGACGGGTTTTGGGATCAGTTGTAAGGGGTTTGATATGTCTGTTGGGGTTCGGGATCAATCGGATACTGGTCGGGATCATTCATGTAAGGTTCGTAATCAATCGGTTGGGGTTCAGGATCAGGCGGTTTGGTTTCGGGATCATTCTGGTAGGGTTCGTAATTAGTCGGTTAAGGTTCAAGATCAGGCTTGTGGGTTTCGGGATCAGTCTGGTGTGGTTCGGGAACAGTTTGTTGTGTTCGGGATCAGTCTGGTGGGGTTCGGGATTAGACTAGCTTGTTTTGGAATCAGTAGAGCGGGCTCTGGATTAGTCTGGTGAAGTTTGAGATCAGTAGGGTGGGTTCGGTAAAAGTGGTGTGGGTTTCCTGATCAGTTTGGTGGAGTTCGGGATTATTCGAGTGGGTTTTGGGATCAGTTTGGAGTGGTTTGAGATGTCTGGTTGGGATCTGTATCAATCGATTAGATTTGGGGTAAGTCTGTTGGGGCTATGGAACTGTCGGTGTGGTCGGGTAAAGATAGGTGTGGTTCATGATCAGTCTGGTAAGTTCAGAATTAGTCGGTCAGGTCATATATCAAGGATAAAAGCAAACTTGCATATGAGTGCATAAGAATGCATTAAACTTGAGTTTTTCGCTTTGCATGCATATATTGGGGATTTTGAAAATAGATGCATATTTCAATAATTTTAAGATAAGTTGAAATAATTCGCACTATTTCTCAGTTGGAAAATCAGATCTAACATAACGGATCTTTTCATCTGAGAAAAATAATTTGTTAGAATTATTTAACTTTATCACTAGTGAATTTTAAAAAAATGTCTAAAACTAATGGAACAAGTTTTTTGCCAAAAATACAAGTAAAAGTTCTAAATTCATCATGCGTTCTTTATTTTGAATGCATATTTTGAATTAAAAAGAAGCCATTTAATTTAAAATTTCTTAAAAATGAGATTTTTTCTAATTTTAATGAGCTATAGTTTAATAAAGCTAAAGTAAAATTTTTATTAATTTTTAATGCATATAATCGTGCATATAATAGAGATTTTTAATACATAAATGTATGCATATTTATTCAGTTTTTACGTGCATTTTATCCGAATGCTGTATATCATATATCACTCAAAACATCTAAGGAGAATACTCTTTTAGGTTTTATAGGAACTAGAGCTGGGCGCGGATGCGGATAAGAGCAGATGCGGATTCGGATGTATCAAATTTTTAATCATTTTTGCGGATGCGGATTAGTGAAATGATTTTAATTGCGGATTGGATGCGGAGCAGATACGAGCATTTTTCTGCGGATAAATAGCGGGTCGGTGTGTTAAAAATGAATAATCCGCTGACCATCCGCAGTTATCCGAAAAATATATTTTTTCTGTATTTTTAACAGGAAAAGACAAAATAAGTTATATATTATCATAGAAAAAATTTTATCCACTAATTAATGAAAACTTTATTGCATCATTCTTGTTCAATAATTAAAACATTATCTCTATAAATGTGACCAAAACACATGAAACACAATATATTGGACAGAAAAATATTTATTCATTCATAAAAGGCTGTAATTATTAAACTTAATATTTGCGGATATCCGCAGAATATCCGCTGCGGATTGCGGATGATAATTATAATTTTGAGTGCGGATGCGGATAGGGTCGGATGCCCTTAAAAATTTGGCGGATGAGTTCGATGCGGATAACACTAAGTTTAGATTTTTGCGGATGAATGCGGTTAGCAATTTTTCGCATCCGCGCCCAGCTCTACCAATTGGTTCATAAAATATAGTCAATAGATTTTTAAATATTTTTCTAATACAAAAACTCATTTCTAATTCATTAATCTTATCATTTACATAAACATTTATTGCTTTCAATAGCTAATAAATTTATTGAAAATTCTATGAAATCGATAGGTTGAGGTTTACTTAAAAAATTATAACGCTATTCTTTAATATTTAAATAAGAGAAACATATCCGCTTAAGTCCGACTAAAATAGTGGTTACGATTTCGGTAATATTTTTGTAGTCATTAAATTTATTGTTATTAAAATAAATTTTGCAATCAATATAATTTGAAATATCAGTTGTTCAATGGATAAGAAATATTGAATAGACATTCAATATTAACATATTTACATTAACTAATTGATGGAATATATCCATTCTTTTCTGTCATATATTTATTATGTAAATACAATATTAAATTTTTTTGATAGAGTTTTAAAAATATATCAAACAATTTGAAGTTTTTTTTGATGAATTTTGCTGATGAAAGTGATAGCGTTCACTGAAAGCTACAAAAAACTTCAAATTGTTTGATATATTTTTAAAACTCTGTCAAAAAAAATTTAATATTGTATTTACATAATTGATGGAAAATCTAAATTTTGATTTTTATTGAGATGTTAATTGACTTGAAATGGAAACTAGAAATAAATAATTGTGAAGTTTAAAACTTGATAAAACATAATTAGAATACAAAACAAGTTAAATGTTGGGCTTTAATTTTTTTAACGTTTTGGCTTACATTATACATTAAAATGTCTTGTTTTGATAATGTCTATATTTTTATAAAAAATATAAAATATAAAACTAGTTTAAAATCAGAATTATTCAGATCGTCTGCACAGCAATTATAATGAATTATTTATTTTTAAAAAGTAATGAAGAGTTTTAT
>JAQIXJ010004765.1:0-10307 GCA_034700185.1 Phthiracarus laevigatus | reverse complement strand
ACTAACGTTCCATTAACGGAAACAAAAAATTGGTTAACGTTCCACTAACGGTAAATATAATTTTTTTTCACTCCACTAACGTTCCATTACCGGTGCTATTTTCAAATTCCACTAACATTCCACGTTAATGGAGTAAAATTTTCAATCACTAATAGAAACTTTACTAAAAGTTTGCGAAATTTGACTAAACTTTGTGTTTTTAGTTAAAATAATTAAAGCGTATAAAATGATTTAAAGCGAGCGATACGATCTACCATATGAATCATTTTCGAAGACTCATTTAAAATAATTATATTGCAATTAAAATTACAACCCAATTAACAACCATTTTTGTCGAAAATTATTTTTTCGCTGTCGTTCGAAAAACAAGCATACCGTACGCCAAAAAGCGGAAAAAAATAGTTTGCGCGATCATTAATATAAAAATAAATTGTAAGTCCGTATCTTTGAGCGAAAAGCTTTCCATAACGAGCGACGGATTCTGATTCTGCGCGTCTTTATTCGCGTGCAACAACGCGTGCGTCACGTTTTCCATATAACCAGAATCGTCGAGACAGTTAATCAACGAAACCACGTTTTCACCGAACGCATCCTTAATCTGCCTTATTGTGATGGGTTCGGGTGTGGGACACCTCCCGTAACCATAGAAAGTGATCATCATTGCTTCGAAGCTCAACCGGAAATATGATATATACGTTAGCGGTTGTATGGCTTCGGGCAATGTATTGATCTGTACCATAATGCCCGTGAATAATAGTAACGGTATCTGCACGATAGCGCCCACAATACAAGCCGCGTTTATATTGTTAGTGAAGTATGCGGACACCGATAGACCGAACCCGTCTGATAGCAGTGCCAACAGTACTAATATCGATATGAAGATAAAAAATCTCCACGTTTCGTTCAATTGTTCGGTTATGTAAAACGCTGCCACACCGTATACCAGCGGAAACATTATTATCGCCGGTATGTTTGATAGGCTTTTGGCCAAATAATACGAACCAATTGAGTACCAGCCGTTGTAGTATTCTTTAATGAAAACCGATACCTCGATTGGGAACGCTAACAGCGTTGGACATATGGTTATGAACGACACAAACAGCGTGTTAAAGAATATCCAACCAAAGTTTAGTATCGCCGATTTTCTCATGTCCTTCAACAATCGCTGGTCAATAGTGCTGTCGATGGACTTTATCGAATTCATATAATTGAGTTTGGTTTGGTGCGCACATCCATCTGGTACACCAATATCGGTCTTCGAGTACACAACCGATATGAGCGCAAGTATGAGCACTAATCCAACGCAACGCAACACGTAAACTGTTGGATCCCTGAACGAGATAAGTGTGCACCGCTTCAGCAGTGTCCACGTATTCGACAATTCTCGGCTTTGCTTTTGTTGACGCGATTTCCGACATATTCTACTGATGCTAGTGCTCGATTCATTGATTCCGTAAACCTGGTTGTTTTGCTGGTCGAGCGCTAACTTTTCTTTAATCTCCACGCCATGATCGGAACTTGCGATTTCTACGATGAAATCGGCGGGATTATGAAACGGTGGACACGTTAACTCGAATCGATCCAAATAGTCGAGCATCATATTTGTTGGTCCGTTATATATGCATTTACCACCCATGCATAAAACGTATACGTTGTCGAAGTAGGATAATATTCTGGCTGTCGGCTGGTGTATGGACGCCGCTATGATCATCTGATCAGAACTTCTGGATAGTTTACGAAGCAATTTCACGCACTGCAGACATGATACAGAATCGAGACCACTTGTCGGCTCGTCTAACAGCAGAATCGATGGCGAAGATATGAGCTCAAGCGCTATCGATAATCGCTTCTTTTGTCCGCCGCTGCAGTTGGTAACTCGAACAGTGGCGCACTGCTCCAGACCTAAGTTGGCGATAATTGATTTCACTATTTCGCGATGATATTCCTCTTTTCCTTGCTTTGCCATTACTTCTTCGGCCGGAAATGTTGTGGTGCAGTAAACATTTTCGTTGGCGTCCACGCGATTGGAGATTTCCGTATTACTGGTTTGATAATTTTTCAGTTTCGAAGCGAACAAAAGCGTTTCTTCGACCGTCAATTGAGATATTAGTGACTCGCGCTGCGCATTATATGCGAGTTTAGCTTTATTTTTCTCCCCATTCACTACAATACTGCCGGTCACACCGATCGTTCTTCGTCCGCCCAAACACTCGATTAGCGTTGTCTTTCCTGAGCCACTCGGCCCGATAATTGCCGTCAACTTTCCGCTCTCGATTTTGCCGCTCAAGTTATTCAGCAGTTGAACGGGCTTTCGATTGAACAGTTTTTTGACATCAAAACTAAACACAAACGGCTTTACACTGTACGATAGGTTTTGCCAAATCAGCTCGAAATTGTCTGATTGACACTTATCGATCTGATATCCATTCGCACTGCCATTCACGATCGCTACGTTATTATTTGCCACAGTGTTTCCATTCAACAGATGAGTTTCCTGTTCGATGTCTATATCGCACATCGTTTATCACTTTAGAAAAGTTTTTTTTATGTTGTTGTGTGCGTTCGATCTAATAGATAATAGTTGCGTGTGTCTGTGGATATTGCGATAAAGCACTGTTGGAATCAAAATAACTTGCAATAAATATTTTTTTCTGCTTTCTCTCCAAAGAACTTTAAGAACTTGACATATTTTGCTTTCGCTTTTTATTTAAAAAAGAACTTAAAAATATTTATGATGATTACATTTGCGAAGTCCTCTCGATTCGCGTGTTTGTTTATATAACATCTAGCTTTTACTGCGGATAATGTCAATCGCGTCTTCAGGCTAAATACAGGTAATATGCGTTTGTCGTTTTTAGCATAACTTGTTTCGCTTTTTATTCTTAACCTTCGGTTTGCGCATCACTTTCCGAATAGATTAATGATCCATTACGTCACAAGAGAAATCGAAAAAAAACTTAATTCCGCAATTGTGTGCTTACTGTCGATATGAATAGAAAATACTACATTTATATTTCTCAGTTTGCAAATTATTTTTAATTGGACTTTTAACGATTTATTTGAAAGCTTTTTCAAAAGCAGTACGTGATGATAGTTTCATAGTTTTTATGAATATATTAAATATAAAATCAAATTATACGTATTCTCTTACTTTCTGTTACAAAGTTTTGAAGTGCATTTTTAATTAACATTGAAACTGTGAACACCCATAATGCCTGAGTCGGAATTTTTTTTTATAAACAAGCAACCGTCCTTACGGTGGCCTTGTTTGGTGCGATTAATCTAATTAATAAGAGTAGATTTTGTACAACTAATACATTCTTACAGACTTGCAAAACACACCGTTTATTTATTGTTGTTGACTGAAGATTATAGTAATTTTTTGTGAAAACTTAGTCTTAGGTTTTTAATAAGGTGACTCATAAGAGTAGATTTGGTCCCAAATAAAACATTCTTACAGACTCAGAAAACGCACCATAAATTTATTATTGTCGATTGAAGATTATTGTAATTTTTAGTTAAAACATAGCCTTTAACATAGCCTTTAAAACATAGCTTTTTTAGTTAAAACAAAGGATAGCCTGGCGAATTTTAAATATATTAAAATTTAATCAGTTGATAAAACTTAGAAAAATTGTGTGCTGGAGGGTAATGTAAAATCCCTTGACTTTTAGCATTTGTTTTTTACCGAAAAATTATTATTAAAAATTAAATAAACCAAAACAAAAATTAATGTTATTGAACAGTATAAAAGTAATTCCTGCTTCAAATACATTCAGCAAATATGCTTTCTGGTAATTGCACCATTAATATTATATTGTTGAATCATAAATATTCATGAAAGACATTTAGAGAAAATAATGTAGCATTTTAAAGCTTCAGATTTATCGTAAGATTTCGTAATAAAACATAAATTTCAGAAATGAATTATTTAAAATGTTTTAGTTATTAAACCTTGGATAATAATAGTAAAATTGTCTTCAATTTTTAAATACTAAGTTAAATGTTTTCAAAAAAATCTATTACAATAGTAATAAAAAGGAGCAATAATTTTATTTACAATTCTGTTAAAATTTTCGTGCTTAGTTTTATTAAAGATTTAAATTATAAATATAATTTTTTTGGTAGAGGGAAGCAATAATTAAATTATAAAATTTAACAAATAATTGCAACTTCTCAATGCATAATATTTCAAATTATACCGTAACTGTAGTTTTAAAATCAAAATAATTTGTCACATAAATTTCCCATTTATTCATTAATAACTGTTGATAAACAACTAGTTGTTATTAACGAGTTAAAACTGATTATTGTAAAATCAAGGAAATAAATAATTTAAAATAAAAATAAAAATTAATAATTGCTAATATGATTTATAGATAAAATATAATTACAGAAGTATAACTGCACTACAATAGACTAATGTAAGATATAATTTTAAATTCAAATAAATTTTCTCTTTTTTTATTTTTATCAAAATTTAATTCTAGTTGGTTTTTCTACCATGAGAAACCAAGCTTGATAAAAAAAATAAAGTTAAGTCGGTTATAATGAAATGATCCAAATATTTATTAAGAATGCCAAGATTTCATATATATCTAACTTTCTAATATCTATCAAATCTTTGGCTTATAACCAGATTTATGCCTCATTAAAATTAAAATCAGTTTACTTTAGTCCAAGGCCACGGACATACAGACAAACTTATGAATGGATGTATGGACAGACGGACATACATTATCAAAACAATCTAAAATACCCTAATTCTGTATTTTCGTTAAATTCTTAATAACCTGTTAAATGGTGTTCTGGGGTTAATATAGAGTTTGCTATTCGTCATTATTTAATTAGAAATAGTTTTGTTGCAAATCTTTTCAATAACTATCCCAGCCAACTATTGATTTAAAATTTATACGTCAGTTAAGCCAAACTACAATTTTTGAACTTTTGGTCTAAGATTCATGAGGACTACTATTTAAATAACAAATTTTTTTACTCAATTTGATTTACGGTGCTTGCATTTTCAGAACTTTGGTAAAGTGATTTCAGAATCGGTTTATATCAAATCTTCATTTGGTTTGAAATCGTCCTAAACTAATTCTCTCCGATATCCTGTGCATTAAATATTTATGGATCTTTTGTTCCATTGTATAGTTATACTGTATACTGTTTCGTACTGGCGAATGAATATAAAACGTTATGAATGAATATCTGTTGGATAATTTGCAATACATACCTCTACAGTGTAAATAATGAATATTTTTGAGATACCAAGGTTTTCTTATATAACATTAAATATTAATGAAATATATTTTTTAAAAGTGCCAACGGTTTGACTTCTCAAACCAGACCAATCCAAACCATTACAAAAAATAATTATGTAAACCAATCCAAACCCTTAAAAAACCATAAACCATTAATGAAACTTTTATTACTGAGAACATTGTTTTAAATTAATTTTTTTTAAATACATAAATATTAGGGTCATATTTTATTGAAGATTTAACGCAATCAAAATATATTTCGACATTAGAAACGCATTCACTATTAATTATTATTTTTAAACCTGATAAATTATGTTTATTAGAAGAAGATGCCGTTTTAATCTAAAATTAATTATATGTACTATATTTATGTAAATGGTTTAATGGTTTGAAAATGGTTTTCGTATTTCTAGTGTTTTCAAACCAATCCAATCAAAACTTTAAAAACTTAAACCAAACCAATCTAAACAGCAAAAAAATTGGTCAAAACCACTAACCAACCATTAAAAACCAAACCATTAGCACCATTTAATTTTTTTAAAGGTTTTCTAACTTGGAATTTTGAAATGTTATATTATTCTTTATTTTTATTTAAAATTAATAGAATTGGTCATGTAAAAATTTTTGAAAATGGTAACTTTTCACGATAAAGAAAATTTTTTAATTTTTTTGACCATTAAATCTTTTTTAAAAATTCGCAAGTTCTACAGCGGGCTCTTTAGAAGAAAAATAAGTTTCAGCCATATTGAAGAATTTTTATATTAAATTGGTTGTTAAATTTTGAGTTAATTAAATACGTTTTTGTTAATGATAAGGATGTAAAAACCTGAGATATAAATAAAAAAGGCCTAAAACCAGCTAAAAGTAGGAATTTACAATATTTAGCTAAAAAATGGAAAAATAAAAATCTCTGTCTTTTATTTTCCATTTTTAGCTAAATATTGTAAATTCCCACTTACCGTAAATTACGGTGTATAGCGCGCACCCTATGTATAACGCGCACCTATAACTTTGAGCATATTTTACTTTTTACTTTAGATAACGCGCACCCCATGTATAACGCGCATCCTTTAAATAACAGGAACATACTTTATGTATATTGTAGCCAAATTTAAACGTGTGAAAACGTGTTTACATTTCTTTTGTTCAGTATAATTTAAACTAAATTAAAATGTCAAAAAGAAAATCGTACACTGCAGAAACAAAATTAACGATTGTTGAATTTGCCGAAAACAATAGTAACAGAGAAGCTGCGCGTCACTTCAACGTTAATGAGAGTTCTGTCCGAGATTGGAGAAAACAAAAGGATGTTTTAAAGGTATAGTTGCAAAAAGTCATTTTATTTCTACCTCTCAAAGTGCAATATAACCAATTAATTAGGTAATGAATAAAAAGAAACGAGCATTAAGATATAAGTCTGCATCGTGGCCTCAACTAGAAGAGAAACTGCTTGAATGGATTCTAAATGAGAGGGAACTTGAACATCAAGTTTCAACAACAAGAATCATTATGGAAGCGAGAAATCTAGCATTGCCTCAAAATATGAATTTACTGGAATTTAAAGGGAATGGCAAATGGTGTTCTTCTTTTATGAAAAGGAATAACTTAAGTGTCCGCGCTGTAACTACGAAAGGACAGAGACTACCGAAAGATTGGGAATTAAAATAAGCTTCATTTAAATGCTACGTGGAAAATGCAATAAAAAATGTCGATTTAATACACATAGGAAATATGGATGAAGTTGCGCTCAGTTTTGATATGCCATCAAATTTTACAGGTAACAACTTTAAAAGTTTTTTAATTATTCTTAGTTTTAAATTAAGTTAGCGCGCTGTAAGCATAAAACTTTGTAGTAAACAGTTTTCTTTTATAGTCCACAAAAAAGGCGAAAATGTCATTAAAGTAGCAACTAATAATGCGGAAAAATGCTGCTTCACTGTTGTTTTGTGCGTAACAGCAATTGGAGAAAAATTACCTCCTATGGTAATATTTAAGCGCAAAACAATTCCCAAAGAAGAATTCCCTAATGATGTAATTGTGAGAGCAAATGAAAAAGGTTGGATGGCTTCAGACACTATGTTAGATTGGATTGAAATGGTTTGGCGTAGACGAAAGGGTTCTTTTTTTATGCCGAAATCTGTATTAATATACGATTCAGCTCCTGCTCATTTGACTGAAGTTGTCAAAGAAAAAGTCAAACCAATTTCAACTTTAGCTGTAATACCTGGTGGCTTGACAAAATTATTACAGCCTTTAGACATTTCAGTAAATAAATCTTTCAAGACCAAAGTTAGACGATGTTGGGAGAAATGGATGATTGAAGGGTATAAACAGTTTACAAGAGGAAATAATCCAAAGAGAGCATCGTATAGCGAAGTATGTAAATGGATATCCACTAGTTGGAGTGAAGTTACTATTGATTGTATCAAAAATGGCTTTCTAAAATCAAAAATTAATTACTATGGTAATGTGGAACTAATAACAGAAAATGACACCGATTCTGATTCAACAGATATTGAAGTTCCCAATGAACTTTTAGAATTATTCGAAATTGATGACACAACTTCAGATGAAGAATTTGATAGATTTTAACAAATTTTTAGCTTCTATTTTCTTTGAGTTTTAAATAAAATTATCTTATTTGCATTTTAATTTTATTTGCAGTTTTTAAATATATTTTCTTAGATAACGCGCACCCCTTGTATAACGCGCAATCTTAATTTTTTCTTAAATTTAACTTTTTTCCTTAGATAACGCGCGCGTTATACACCGTAATTTACGGTATAGCCGGTTTTTGGCCTTTTTTTATAATATTTCTGTAGAATAAAATAAAAGAATTTCCATTAAAGTTAAAGTATATAAAATTAACAAAAATAATTGTTTTAAACTGACCAAAACACTATAATATTTTAGTGTACAAATCGAAACTTTCAATACAATCGATGAAAATTTATTATCATACAATTTTATTTTTAACTTTACTTGTAAGTAATTTCATTATATGTATATATTATTTTAAAAGATAAGCTATTTATTAAAATTTGCTCCTTATTGACGTAAATTAGTGAATATTTTCATTGGCGAAAAATTTAAATTTTTATTAAACTGCAATTCAGTCAATTTGGCACGAATTACTAAGTTATTGCAACTGATTGTCAGAAGGTATTTAAGTGTTTATGAAACCATAATGACCCAAACACTTTAAATCTTTTACTTAAATTACTAGAGTTTTGTCCAGTATTTTAATTCCGATTGGAAATATTGTGGCAATAGATGTTCGGATAGTTTATAACTATATAGTCAGTCCTTGAATTAATTTATTATTATATTACGACAGTGAAGAATTTATTGACTTATTTGCCTAAATATACGTCTTTCACACTATCTAGTGATGAGAAAACATTCAATATTAACCTTAACTCAATAAAAAATAAGAATAGATAATAAAAGAGTTAATATAAGTAAACTTTAACAAAATAAATTTTGTTTTTTACTTTTCACATAAAACATCCAAAAAACTAATAAATTAGCGGATTTTGTTTTTGTGATCAGTAATTGATTTTTCTAAAAATAATAGCGAACAAACACTAAAGTTAATGATTAAACTTAATTATCACAGATTACTTATGAATTGCGTTAAAATTAGGATAACATAGAAATATTAATTAAGAAAATAAAAATTACAAAAATGCATAGACAACTCTAATAAATTTCTCAGCTTAAAGGTTTAAAGCAAGGATTATAATCGGTTGTTTGTGTAGAGGTGAAAATTGATAAAACCCAGTGCTTGCTGATTCAAATACATTTTTATTGCAGTATTAATTTTAAAACGATTAATGATTATCGCATTTTAAAATTTAAAATCGCATTATGATAAAATCTGTTCACTATTTCCTACATATATTATGCTCACATCTACTTTTAAAAGTGGTTACGTATCAGAAAGTTTCAAGGTTTTAACCCTTCACTCAAATAACCATCAATCATAACTTTTTGTTATTCAATTTTCAGATCACATTGAGAAAGTCGACAATCAATTTTGACTTGTCTATCCCGTGTCTGTGAACTCGTATATATTAATTAAAAAATTTTGAAGGTTTTTTATACCAATAAAGGATACTTTTGGAAAGGAGGCTTTTTTAAAAAAATTAAATATATTTTTCTTAGTTTTTAGTTATATTAGCGCGTGAGTAGCATGTAATTTATACCAGGATGTCCCAGAGGAGAGGGTTGGATGGGGTATACCCCATTAAAATCTGAAGTGAAAAATAGCATTTTTTTTCATAAAAATGGCACTTTTTTGCCGAAAAATCCAAAAATTGTCGCATAAATCCGATGAGTTTCACCCCCCCTTGAAATTTGAAAAAAATTCGAAATGAAACCCCCTCAAGACCTTCGAACGTCTGGGACACTCTGATTTATGCTAAGTCTACTCACTGATTTACGGGACGTTCGGTTCACACGAAAAACTGAGTATTGTAAAAATACAACAATGTTTTGTAAAACCATAAAAGTTTTGGATAAGACAATACTGTATTAATTAAAATTATATTGTTTGTTTAAAAATAAAAATAAGTTATACAACAATAGCATCAATATTTTAATGTAATGTAAATTCTGAATCATATAAATATGTTTATTTTAATGAATTTAATTAATACTAAATTCAATTTGAGATCATTATGAATGTTCGTTCTTGTTTTGCTATTTTCGTCTGATTTCGTTTCATTCTAACACTTAGGGCAAGGGGGTATTCTGCAGATAAAGGTCGCCAACAATGCATAATTTTTTAAAAAAGTTTAATGCAATTTTATTATTGTGAATTAAAAGTTAAAACGCTATTACAATTTTTTTTCTAATCAACTAAAAATAATGATTGATGTTTTCTCTAATTGTTGATAAGAACGTGACTTTTGTTTGTTTGATCATAAAAACTAATAATACACTAAAACCTCTAAAATTTAGTAGTTTTGGTAGGTTTGGTAGGTTTGGTAGGTTTGGTAGGTTTGGTAGGTTTGGTAGGTTTGGTAGGTTTGGTAGGTT
>JAQIXJ010004764.1:0-10309 GCA_034700185.1 Phthiracarus laevigatus | reverse complement strand
GGCAGTACTGGTGGCAAAGGGGGTGTTGGTGGAGCTGGTAATGGTGGAATTGGTGGTGCTGGTGGAGCAGGATTTTCCGTTGGACCTGGAATAACTGGCGGCGCTGGTGGTGATGGTGGAGCGGGTGGTACAGGTTGTACGCCAGGCAGGAGAGGTGGTGCTGGTGGAGCGGGTGCCAATGGATGTAGTGGATCAGCAGGTTTTGGTGGAGCTGGAGGAGCTGGAGGAAGTGGTGGAACAACTGGTGCTGGTGGTAATGGTGGCCCAGGAGGAGCTTGTGGTCCTAATTGTGCTGGTGGTACAGGTGGCGCGGGAGGGGCAGGTTCAAATACTGGCATTGGTGGAACTGGTGGAAGAGGTGGTACAGGAGGCGCGTGTTCACTCACTAGTGCTGGTGGAACAGGTGGTGTGGGTGGCCAGGGTAGAAATGGTGGAAATGGAGGCGTTGGTGGTACAGGAGGCCCTGGTGGAAGTTGCGGCGCCGGAGGTGTTGGAGGTGTCGGTGGTCGGGGAGGACTTAATTGCAATGGTGGTGTTGGTGGTACTGGTGGGGCGTGTGGTGTGGCCGGAGCTGTTGGTTCGAATTGCCTTTAATAGGTGTTTTTGGGACAATATTTTTTTAATTATCAAAATCTTTGTGTAAGTAATTTTTTTATGTTAAGATTTTTTTTGTAGTAATATATTTGATTATGTTATCAAAATAAAAACAAAATAATTGTATATCCATAATTATTCAAAAGGTGTTATGCCCGTTAACTTTAATGCTAGCGATTGAGCAAGTTTTTAAATGTAGCACCAGTTTTTTTAAAATATTACATCGTTCCAGAAAAGATTATTGAAATATTAGAATGCTTGTTAAATATGTTTCAACAAAATCCTCCATTAATCCTTCGTGTCTTATAACCGGGTAATATTCTAATCACAAACTATACAAATAATAGATACATACGATTAGACGATTTTTTTCTGTCAACTGTTTACGAAAACATTGACCAATCACATTCTACTAATTTGGGAACAACAGGTTATATTTCACCGGTGGTTATAAATTCTATAAAGTTTGAAACAACTGCAGATTTATATATTTGGGCAATATTGCTGAAAACTTTGTTCAGCCAAGACACTTTAATTAAAGGCATAGTAATTTTTAAAAAAATCAAAAAATTTTCCAAAGAATTTGAAAGTCTAGTAAACATTCACCCAAAAAAGACAATTATTTAGAGTTCTAGTTTCAAAATTTTTATTGATTTTGTAAATATGATTGTAAACTTTTAGATAAATTTATACAACTCTTTAATTTTAAGTTTGTAGCTTTAAGTAAACACTTTCACTTTCATCACCAATATTAACTATTTTTTATGTATTGGCATTATATTAGTTAAACTTATGATAACTCATGTATAAACAATTTTATTTAATATAAACAAAATAAAAATCATATTCATTTTTAAATAGTCTAAAACTCATTGTTGGGTTTTATTTAAATAATATAAATTTTTTATTTTAAACAATAAGAATTTTTAAAAACTTTTTAGACAAATTAGTTTAAAACCTGTATGCAAGTAAACTTACCAAACCTATGAAAACATATCCAACTTGCCAAACCAACCAAACCTATAAAACCTACAAAACCAGTAGACCTAACAAAAAATTGAAACTAAAACTTATTGTTATTGGAACTTAACATTATTGTTTAATTTATTATTTAAATAATACTCAACAATGTTATATTAAAAAACGAGCTAGCAAAACATACGGTATATTCTATAACACCCAGGGTGCCCCACAGGGGCTTGGGTTTACTCCTTCAGGATTTCTCAAAAAGTTGACCCCCTACCTAAAAAAAGACATCTCTATGGGGAAAATTTTTAGCTCACTTTTTTAGAAAAAGCGAGCTTATTCTTTTTCACACTGTCCATCACACTTTTTCACTGTCTGCTGTGAATAAGCTCAAAAAGGGTTGAAAATTATAATGGATCAAAGTAGAGAAAAGATCGGGGAGTCGAATGCTACATATTTCAAACCGCTTCATTCTGCGGAACAGGTTGAAAAGTCGAATTTTCGATTAACCGGTTTTTATTTATTTTCGGGCATACCCCTTTTGCAAACCCACACGTTCAGTATCGTTGGTTAGGTATTGACAAAACCTATCGGAATACAACCCCAATCTTTCCTCAGACACCCCATTCTCGAGAAAGAAATTAAATGTATAAATAATGTGAAATAGGTTAATATTAAGATTTTTAAGAGTTTGCAGAGGCCCGTTTATTTTAACCAGAAATCACAGATTGGAGGTGAGCTTGACTTGAATCCCACAACAAAGGACGACAAAATTAGACAACACATATTTTTTGGATTTTTTAAAATTTTTTAGCTTTTTAATTTTTTTAGTTTTTTTTGGATTTTATGAAATTTTTTTGACATTTTTGACACTTTTAAATAACATGGACTATGTGTTCAACAATCCTAGCACTGGGAACTATTTTTTCTGTTCAAATTTTAATTAAAACAAGAACGGCACATTCATAGAGAGATCACTTTCTTATAGTTAAACTAAGCTAAAATTTAATATAAAATCTCAAAATAAAATACGTGCAAATTTCAGTGGTCGAGCTAGTGCGGACACAGACGTACGGACAGACGGACGGACAGTGTCAAAAGCATAAGCTGGCCTTTTTTCAAAAAGTGAGCTAAAAATAATTTTTTAGCAATAATTAAGATATAGATATACAATCATAAATTTTATAGAGAAAATCTTAATGATTATAATAAAAATATTTTATTTTATTATAACTAGTACTCCCGTCTGCCAATAATAATTAATATACAGTATAATAAGAGAGATTGAAGTTAAGGACCCCGTGGTTCCCTAGTCAATTTTTAAGTAACCCCCTCCAGACCAACTTTTGTGACACACGAGCGACAGAGAAACGAAAAAGTATTTTTTATATATAACTAGTGCAGCCCACTTGGACTCCGTGGCTTCCTCACGTGAAACAAATATTTATTTACAGACAAAGAGATATAGAAGTTATGGAACCCGTGGCTCCCTCGCGTAGTGCGGACACGAGTTGAAAAAGTATTTTTTGTATTATATACTAGTGCAACCTACTAGGACCCCGTGGCTCCCTTCCGTAGAAAAACGAAAAAGTATTTTTTATATTGTTATCTGCCAGATATCATTGCATTGTTGCGGACGAAGAGAGAAATGGAAAAGTATTTTTTATATTATATACTAGTACGCCCCCAAGCAATATACAGTATAATAACAGAGATAGAAGTTAAGGGCCCCGTGGCTCCATCGCGTAATGCAGACATTATTAGGGCCAACAGAGTGTCCCAAAGTGTAGGGGGTGGTTTCTTTCCGACTACAAATTGTTATGGGGAGGGGTCAAACTACTCGGCTTTAAGAGCAGTTTTTCTGCCATCGGTCAAAAAAAAACATTTTCCCCATAGAGTTATCATTTTTTCGGGGTGGGGGATCAACGTTTTGAGAATACTTATGTAACCCCCTTCTGAACCCCCTTGGAACACACTACGCATAGAGACGCGGAAAAGTAATTTTTATCTTGTATACTAGTGCACCCCACTTGGACCCCGTGGCATCCTCCCGTGAAACAGATATATATATTTACAGACAAAGGGATATAGAAGTTATGGAACCCGTGGCTCCCTCGCGTAGTGCGGACACCAGTTGAAAAAGTATTTTTTATATTATAAACTAGTGCCCCCATCTATAGCCTCTGCTAATAAGCAAAATACAGTATATTAAGAGAGATAGAAGTTAAGGACCCCGTGGCTCCATCTCGTTGTGCGGATATTAGTTGGGACAACAGAGTGTCCCAAAGTGTGGGGGAGGTTACTTACAGACTTCATAATTTAAGGGAGAGGGGTTAAACTATTCGGATTTAAGCGACAATTTTTCTACAATCGGTCATAGAGTTATCATTTTTTCAGTAGGGGTGGTCAACTTATCGATAGCTCTTAAGTAACCCCCCTCCAGACCACCAGTTTTTGTATCGATTCATAAGTTGCACAGAGAAACGAAAAATTATTTTTTATATTATTAACTAGTGCTGGTCCCATCTGTAGCTTCTGCTATTAAGCAAAATACAGTATATTAAGAGATATAGAAGTTAAGGGCCCCGTGGCTCCATCGCGTAGTGCGGACATTAGTTGGGTCAGCAGAGTGTCCAAAGTATGAGGGGGAAGTTACTTTCAGACTTCAAAATTTTAGGGGAGGGGTTAAACTACTCGGATTAAAGCGACAATTTTTCTGCCATCGGTCAAAAAAAAACATTTTCACCCATAGATATGTCATTTTTTCGGTAGGGGGTTAACGATTTGAGAATTCTTAAGTAACCCCCTCTATACCACCCTTTGGGACACTCGATGGGACAGAAACACGAAAAAGTATTTTTTATATTATTTATTAATACAAGCATTTGGTTAATAATAGGCATATTATTGTTATGATATTTTTTACAAACAACAAAAGAAAGTTTTGTACTTATTAAACATTTCATCAATACATTAAATGAAACATTTATATAACTCGTAAGCTTAAATATGTTGATAACTTATTGTGATACTTATTATGTCATTATTACTTGGGATTTAAAGTTTTAAAAATTATTTTTCTATTATAACAAACAATATATTCATAAATTATATTTTTATCGAATTCTGATTCTTCCGGATAAACATAGATTCTTCTAATACTTAAACAATTATCGATAAATGATAAAATATTATCGCAAGATATAAAACAATATTTATCGCCATCTTCAGGCATACAACCAATTTTCAAATCGCATAAATTTATTAATTTTTCCAATTGATTCATAATAGTAATAAAATGTTCCGTTTCTGAATGGCCATACGTACAAATATCAATGGACTTTAGTTGTGGTAAATATAAATGAATATTTTCAAACTCTCTTTCGTTTCCATTACAATAATAATGTCAGAATTTAAAATGAGTAAAATGAATGCAGTTTTTCAAAAATTCAAAATTTTCAAAATTTATGATATGAAATATAATTAATTTTTCAATCGATTGAAATCCATTAGTGAATACAATACCGAATTGAATTCCCAAACTTTCAATCTTTAAAACTTTCAAACCCAAACATTTCAAACAAATCAGTTTTAATAACTCAATATAGTTGTTGTCATAATAGCCACTAACATTACAGCGTAGATATTCTAGATTTTGAAATTTTGCCAAATGTTCCATTACATTTAAACCTATATCGTAATGAACTAGGAAAACAAATGATTTCAACTGATGTTCAAACTGGTCAGAAAATCCTATAAATCTTTTATCTTCTATCCAATAACGACTAACACTCTCGATATGACTGCAAATAATTGAATTTGTAGAAAAACATCGATCAAAATAGTTTTCAATAATATAATAAGAATTTACTGTTTTAAGTTTCGGACATAATAGTAATATTATTAACCACATCTCTGTATTGATTTTTGTGTAAATTAAAACCGATTCCAACATTTTCAAACTTTTTTCCACAAATCGTTTCCAAACATTAATCGATACGTACGAAAGCTTAAAAACAACTAAATGTTTTATTTGTTTACACGTATTACTTAATGAATTAATTATTTCATTGCAATTACTATTGGTTGGTCATCATAACAATGCAAGTCTGGTTTGTTTATTAAACGGCATTAAATGATAGAATTGTTTGTTAATGCATTGCAATCGAAAACAATCGCTAGAGATGAAATATTCAGGACTAAAAACGGAGTTAATTCAAGTAGGAAAAATGAATAAAGTTTAAAAATCAGAATTATTTAGGAAAATAAAGTAAAACTTATATAAAAGTTATTTAAGATCAAAAAACTAATGTTTTTTCCATTAAAATAAATACAATACTATAGATTTTCAAGAATTATCAGGATTTTTAAATAAAAATTTAGGACTTTCAGGAACATTCAATAGGTCTCAAAATGCTTATTTTTATATGATTCGTCCACATCTTTTATTGTATTAGTAATCTTCGTCCTATAAAAATGAGGATTATCCTAAATATTTCGTATTTAACAATCACTAATTGATAAATAACTTAATGTTACTTAACACAAATCATCGCAAAATCTATCAAAAACTATCTCTGCTATACTATATTGAAACGCTCGGTAAAGCGCTTCAGCAGTAAAGCAGTCCCTACTCGCACACACAGTGAATTGCGAAAGACAACGCACAATTAACTCTTAATAACTGAATCAATTAAACTTAAATTGATTATGAAATACTTTATTAAACTTATAATAATTATCAAATACAATATTAATAATGCGCACAAAACATGTAAAATTACAACTACACTGTAAGTGTGTGGTTATGACAAAGGCCTCGTTCTCAGTGTGTCTATGGTTTATATACGTACGGTTCGAGAACGAGTTCTAGACCAGGTGTTAGAGAAGTTTCTAGAACAGGATGTTAAGGCTCTCACGGTTTACAACTAGAGTTAAGTTTTTATTTTGTATTTTTTTTAATCAATAATTGTTGTTTTTTTATTCTGATATTTCGGCTTTAATGAATGGATTGGTGGACAAGGAAAGCGTCAGATTGGAACAAACGTCGGTTTAAGAAGCTGCTAATTATACTGGTGTTTCTTTACCGTCGGAAAATGCTGAACATAGTGGCAATTTAAGACTAATGGAGACAGCTACGTCTTCTACTCGTACACCGAAAATCTCAATAAATAATGTTGCACGTAAAGGTGTTAAACGAATGACTCCTTCTGAATTTGGTAATCCAATTCCAAGTAAATCTAAGGTATTAATTAAGAACTCATGCGTGGCTATTAATGGATATCTAGACAGCTTTGATATTGGAGATAGAGTGCGATTTGGTAATGGTTTTATAGTTGACACTGTCCCTGAAAGTAATCATTGTGAACTATGTTTAAATACATGAAATGTTTTTTATGGGGTGTTTTATAATATTAAAAGTTTTATATATCTGTTTGAAATAGTTTTGTATTAATAAACCCAATTTGGCTGCTGACGGATCCTACGATCATTTGGTGAAAGTTGTTGACAGAGTTGTTACAGAGAGTTGTTACAGATAATGTTACAAATGAGTTAACCGACTTTTATCTTATCTTAAAAATGGATAAAGTTTAAAAATCAGGATTATTCAGGAAAATAAATTAAAACTTTTATAAAAGTTGTTTAAGATCGAAAAACCAATGTTAAAGATTTTCAGGAACATTAAATAGGTCTCAAAATGCTTATTTTTATATGATTCATCCACATCTTCTATTGTATTAGTAAACTTCGTCCTAAAAAAAAGAGAAGTATCCTAAATATTTCGTCTCTAACAATCACTGATTGATAAATAACTTATGATTTACTCGCACACACAGTGAATCGCGAAAGACAAAGCACAATTAACTCTTAATAACTGAATCAATTAAACTTAAATTGATTATGAAATACTTTATTAAACTTTAAATAATTATCAAATACAATAATAATAATAATGTGCACAAAATAAGTGATACAACATAACAGTAAGTGTGTTGTTATGACAAAGGCCTATTTCTCAATGCGTCAAAGGTTTATATACTCTCGGTTTGAGAACGAGTTCTAGGCCAGGTGTTACAGAAGTTTCTAGAACAGGATGTGGTTACTGTCACTGTATTCTACTAGAATTTAGTTTTATTTGTATTACGTGTTTAAGTTTGGAACTGAAATATTAAATGCTTAGTGTGATCGACAGTTTTATAGCAAGTACGTGTTTAACTAGAGTTAAACGGAATTTGGATTCTTATAAGATCGTGGCTAAAGAGGTGGAAAAAGAATTATAAGGTTAGGAAAGTTGAACAGTTTGTTCATTACAATATTACTGAAATCATATTAAGTTTGTTCCTTTTGTGATTTAAATAATTTAAATTTAATTAATTAACAACAAGGCATATGCAAAAGACAAGTGATTTCGTATATATCACTAATAACAACACATATAAACTACACATTCAATTCTGCCATCTTTTGAATAAACTCTAAACTGTATATTTATTAACGATTCTTATTCTTTTACTTTAATTTTTTTTAATTACAACAAAATTTCACATTTACAGTGAACCAAATTGATTCAGAGCCAGACACTCGAGTGTTTGGATTGCTTAACAGCAATCATTATCAATGGCTTAAATTACCAAAAAGATGATTCAAACTTTTAACTATATAAATAAATACGATCTATTATTTCAGAAATTGTACATAATAAACACGTGAACATAATAAACTTTTTTAAAAATATTTTTGACGTATGTGCTCATATTTACCAACACGAAGGTGCTGGTAAATTATAATAATGCAGAATATTGCATCGGAATAGGTATTGAAGTTTGTTGTTTATTCATTAAATTATGATTGTAAAAGCGAAAGGTTTTGATTTCATAGCTTTCTAAAAGTTTTTTATACCTATTTTGTTCTGTACAACAAACAGTTGGACTATTCCAATCAATATCATTATAATTATCTATAGCACTCACACACCGCACAACAGCGCAGCGTTTATACCCCACGAATATTGTAACGATGGAAAAACCCTCGCACTACCGTGCGCTTACACATCCTGTTGGGAAAAACTTAGTTTACACGCGTTGCATAACAGTACGATTGTTTGGGAAAATTCCAACGTAATTGTACGCTTACACACATAACGTAACAGTGCGCACCGTAAACAACAGTGCAACACTCCCACCGTCTGCGTAACAGTGCAACGCTCATACAGCTGTAGCAGCGCTTGGCTCAAGGTATCACGCTAAAGTGCAACGCTTACATAGCATATATCAGCTTGCTTCTTGTCTTTTACGCACTTGTGTGTGCATTCTCTTATCATTTATGCACTATGAAATAGTTACGCTGCTGTATAAAGCTTTTATTTATTTTTTTCATTTTGCACTATCAAAACTTATCAAGGTTACAAAAAGACAAAAAGGAGCTCATAAATTTTACACAGCATGCGTAACAGTGCAACACTCACACAGCGTACAACCGTGCGTAGCCTTGACAGTGCTTCATCACCATAGTAACGGTAATCCTACTAACGTCTTTTGTAGTTAGGAAAAAAGGGTGATTAATCATCGATCCATTTACAATGGATTGCAGTTGGACTGATCCAGAAAGAACCAAAATTAAGAAAATGGAGCAGTGTGATACATTCTTGCAGAAAAGTTTCAAATGTTACAGAAAACAATAGGTCTAATCTTATCGCTCGTATTGCAACTCGAGTACAAAATGTGGGAAATATTCATAACAAACTTGAAAAGATTTCCTTTCAAACATATTCTAAATTCATGGAAGCCAGGAAAACTTATTTCCTGTTCATGACATTAACATTCAAACTTGGGCTATTAAAGCATCTGAAAGGGAAGAAATTTACTTTCCTTACTTTAAAGCGAGTAAGAGTTGGTTGAGAAACTTTAATTGAAATTTCAAAATAGCGTCTAGAAAAGTATCGAAGATTTTTAGCAAGATTTATGTTCAAGATTTGCCAGAGATCTATTTAAATGCTTTAGAATTTGTTGATAAAGTTAATAAAGAATGCGAACTTTATCCAAACGATCTTATTTCAACACATATCAATCTGGATATAATCTTGAAATACCTGCGACACGTGCGCAATTCTTTAAAGGAGAAAAAACAACTATTTGTGTTGCCAACTCTGTTAACTCGACTACGCATTCCTACACCGTGCAACATGTAATTAGCAAAAGTGGAAAGTTTTTAATTTGTTGGCATCAACCCAACGGTAAATTCCGTCTACAAGTTCAAAAGGAGATCGATGAATTACATGAAAAATGCCCAAACGTATTTATTTGTTGCTCTACATCTGGAAAGATGACTAAACAACTTGTATCGAAATTTATAGAAAATGTTTTGGCAGATAACATCGTTATAGATTTTGCACTATTAATTGATTCTTGGAATGCGCAAACCGATCAAAAACTATATGATAATGTGTTTGCTTCAAAAAATATCAATGTAAAACTACTAACAATACCGCCACACTGTACTCCACTTGTTCAACCATTAGATGTTTTCTTTTACAGACAACTAAAAGTACTTGTAAAGGCAATAACAAACTTTATATTAATACACGAAATTGACTTTAGTATTCACACAAGAAAAGCTCAAATACTAATTCAATCATTTGCTCACAATCAATTGAGTTCACCATCATTCAATAAAATGATTAAATATGCATGGTATAAACCTAAATACGATAGACTTGATTATGAAGAATTCGACACAGTCAAGGATATAT
>JAQIXJ010004763.1:0-10311 GCA_034700185.1 Phthiracarus laevigatus | reverse complement strand
TTAATTTATAGAATTTTATAAGACTATAATAATAATTTAATTCAATAATTTTAATAAAACCGGAATTTTTGAAATTCAATATTTCGGGTTATTTTTGAAAAATTAGAATATTTAAAATTTTCGATCAATATTTTTTAAATTATTATAAAGGCTTGGCAAAAATTGCTTTTTATTTCTGTTTCGTTTCGCTTTGCGCTTACCTTTTGGACTCGATATCTCAAAAGATTTAATTATATTCATCTCTTTATTACAATCACTATCAGACAAGTGACTTAAAGTCTTGTCTTCACTAATAAAATTAAATACTGGTAATTTCCCAAAAAAAATTAAAAAGAGATTAAACTGTTTATTTTCAAAAGCTTGCTTTTTACAGAGTAATTCAACTCTTTGTCTTTCAAACTTGGCATATATAATTTCTTATTATTATACCCAAGATTGGACGTAAGTTTCTTTACATTTAAGAAATCGTCAGGGGTTTTCCGTTTTATTTGTCGGGATTGCTTGCTCTCTACTCTATTTTTAATGTTTGTGATTTTATAAATAAACCTGGAATATTTTCATAAATTGCATTGTTAACAACTATATCCTTTTCTTCTAATGAATTTATTATATCATACACCTTTACTGCGCAATCATATAAGTTTTGGATATCTGAAAAAGGAGAGCCATTAAGTAAAATATCTTTTCGATATTTAGGCAAAATTCCTTCTGCAATAGTATCAATAAATTCATTTGGATGTTCCGGTTTTAATCTTTCACGTAAACTTTTTTATCTGTCATGTAATGTCTTATGTCCTACTCGACATTTTATTTTCGAATCTTCTTTTCATAATTATCAGCCAGTATATTGGTGTATGTTGGTTAAGAAAAACCTTTTAAAAATCTTTTCATAAAATTATGGGATTATAACACCATTTATACCATGAACTAAAATTTTGGCTCAAAAATCTACTTAAAAATGTACATTTATCTGAATCAGATGTCCTTTAAAAATTATTAAACTGCTCATAATCATCCATAAAATTAAAAACGTGAAATGATATTTAACCTTTATAAATAGTCATTGAAATTTGAAAGTTCATTAGCGTTTTAATTACGCTTTGCGGTCTTCGTTAGCATGCATTTTAATTAGTGATTTATTACGATTAATCTTAATTTTTTATTAATTAAACAAATTGAATATTAGTTGCTCAAACTTTTAATCAATCATCAGAAAAATTTCGGGATTTAACAGTTTAACTTTTTAAATACACCGTTTACTGACAGTTACTACTTTTGCACATCATTAACAACCAATTAATCATTTTTGAACGACTACTAGAAACTAAATTCTTTTTCTAAAATTTATTTAGACTTAAATTTTAAACAATACATTCATTTATTATTATTTTACGTTACGGGACAATACGAATCAACTTAACACCGAATTACAATATAGTCAGTAAATTATAATTTAACACAAAAACTAATTAATAAAATGAACAAATATTTTATCACTTATCCATTTTACTGTAGTCTCTAATTAGTTGATGTGGTCGGTTCCTGTTATCGAAGTTGAACAACAGTCGGTTCCGGTGGTCGAACAAAAATGTATGGTCAGAATGACGTGAGAGTTGTTCTTATGTCCAAAATCTCAGTCGTGAAAAAGTCCAAGAAAGTAAAGAATTCGATTATGATCTACGACCACTTTGTTCAAAAACTCTTCAGACGACGGTGAGATTATAATTTTTTTCTTTAATATTAGTGACTATTAAATATGTGTTTGGACCTCTTGTGAGATATATCAGGCGACGATAAGCTTCTAAGAATGCTGCATTACCAGTAATATTGCTGACACTTTTTTTAATCAGAAATATTTGTAAAAGTTTTTAAATTATGAACACTGATGCAATTTAATTTTTCAGAAGATCTAGATTAAAGTTATTAATTTAAAGATGTCGTCGAAAACGGCTGTTTGAAATCTGAATCTAATGTAATCTGTACTGCTCGACAGATTATAATATGGGGCGTTGGCTCCTTTTCTTATTGTGAACTTAAAACTATCGTCGTTTTAACTTAATAACGCAAATGTAAACCGTTTAAAATTATCAATGCAGTAAATTTGAAGTGACTTTGAAATTTTGTAGTAGCGTTCTTATTTTAAAAACGAAATTAGAGGAATTCAAAATCTTAGCCTTTAGTGACGGCTTCGTTAATCGAAACGTGACGACTTCCTTTAGTGAAGATTTCGAGACTTGTCGGCACTTCTATATCAGAGACGCTAACTGTTATTTCTCCTTTATACAGCGTTTATTCCGTAGTTGCTCTGAATTGTTGAAAATATGGCCTTTCGAGTTAATGATTTCGAGAATTTCATAGCGGTTAAGATGAGCAGTCAGTAAGTCTTTGACTGACCACCGAATCGAAAAATTCCTTTTTATTTGTGGAGTGAAGATACAATCGAGTACCAATCAGACTGGTGTATCAGAATTTGGTAGGGGTAATGACCTGAGTCTCTTAGTTAAATACCAACGAACAGTAGTGCTTTTTCGGAGTTCTTCTGTTGTCGGTAGTATTAAGGATAAAGACTCCGTGATATTAAAGGGTGTTTTGTATGTGTCTAACGGAACTTCGCTTTGCTCCAGTTTTTAGAGAGAATCACAAAAATTATTTTTAAACTTCTTTATCTTGATTTTGGTGTTTCTGAAGTTAGTGTCTTTTTCATTAAATTTTTCAAAGATTTACTGGCCGTTGTAGAATAGCTGACGTCAAAGTTTCTGTTGACCACTTCACCGTTATATTTTTTTGTTCTTCAGATGTTGTCGGCAGTTCCACCGTAATTTGAGCAGTTTTGGGAGTAATCGGTTGTTATTTTGTTGGGCGATTCTTTTTCAAGTACCAATGAAGTATTCTCTGATGATGGTTTGTTGATGGAATTCCTTTAAATAGGTCTTCAGATACCAATTTGTTGAAAACGCCAATTCCAGTAATGGTCGATTCCAGCTTTCGGGCGTTGGCTGTTTCCAGTTTTAGAGCGTTGGCTGCTTACAGATTTTTATTTTTTTATGTACAAGTTTCTGTTCATCGGGTGCCAATTGACGACTGGCAGAAATACTATGAGCCCCTATTTGTTATTAATTATGGAAACAGACGTAATTAACATAGCGTTAATATGGCTAACAGACCATTTCATAGATCATAAATCTGAAAATTATTGGCCCCTCTTTTTAACAGTTACACAGTCCAAAAAAGAGGGGCTTAAAATTCTTACTAAACTGAAATTTAATACAAAATAGTCCACCCTAAAATAATCAACCACTGCAGTTAGATAATCTTTGCATTTTATTTATTAACTTACTAATTTTTGTGTTGTTTAGTTGTAAATTAAAAATGTTTTTAAAATTTTTAAATTTTTATTTTGTTTTTAAATATTATTAAAATATATATTTCTAAATCTCTTGTAAATTAGAAGTAGCTTGCAACAGATAACGTTGATCAACTTAAGTGTTAGACTGTGAATTATCAATATTATCAAAAATTCAAAATAAAATAAATTCTTATTGATTTTAAGGTATTTTTTGAAAGATAATTCATAAACTATCACAAATCAAATTAATCTATAGATATCATGATGCAGCAACGGAAATATGTATACATGACAAGGCGTATCAACAAATAAGCTATTTAATAAGAACTATCAGTAAATTACTAGTAATTCCTCAAGGTTCTAACTAAATAAATGTCATAATATACAATGTCAGGATGTTTTTTTACTGCTTAATTCAGCAATGATATTTAAGACATCCCGCAGACTAAAATATAGTTACCAATTTATTCGCAATATTAAGTTTATGTAGTAATGTTATTCCAGCAATGCCGGAAAAGATATAATTAAATACAAAATACAAGGTCTGATTTCATGTTTTTTTAAAAAAACTCTTCCATTGGATCCGGATACGCTAGAAAAACTTTAAGGAATTTAACAATATAATAGTTGGATATATGTTATCTCTTTCGAAATTGGGTATTCGGAAAACAGTTCTATTTGAAAAATAAAAAACCTAAATTCTACACTTATTTTCGTTGGAAAACTACGATAACAAACCATTTAAACATTTATTCAGTCTATTATTGACAAAAACAGAATACAAAAAAGTTATTCTAGTAAATAGCAACTAAAAAACTTAATGCTAAAGAGCTGTAGTAAACAGATCGTAGAAACGTTAAACTATGTTTTCCATTCATAACTGTAAATCGAGTAACCATTTAGAAGATTCTAAAACTTACGTTAAAGCAAAAAAAGATTAAGACAAATACATATCAAATCGCTAAAGAGCTGTCTAAGACAATGTCACACTTTCAAAAGGAAAACTACAACCAGATCGGTAAGGAATCATTTCGTTTGATCATTCCGGTAAAGATGTGGGACTCCAGACCTTAATTGTAAAATGTAAAAATATCACTTTAGATGATTAAGACTAGTGAGCAATATGGGCTGAAAAAAATGAAAGGCTCCACTGTACATAAAAGTCTTGTAGACTTTTTTAAAGATTAATGAACCGTTTGAGATGTCTTAATGTGTTAACTTCTGACAGAGGGAATACATTTTATGCAGAAGCAATCGAAGAATAATTTAAATTATTTAAAAAGCTACGAAATAGGACTATTTATAAATAGATTAAATTTTAATTAACAATAATAATGCAATTAAGATTGTTAATATATTTTTTATACAATGATGTAGATGTTTTAACTTATAAACGTTTTAATACTAAAATAAAAATGATTGTTAAGTTATATTAATTTTAATAAGTACATTCAACTATAGTTACTACACGTATCTATAAAATTTTATTCATATTTAATGTTTTAATAAAATTAAGTATAAATATTTGTTGTAAAGATGTTGTTTTTTAGTAATTAGATTTGAACAACTCACTTTTATAATGTTATTGCAAATTATTTATCAATAATAAATAATTTGTTATACAATGATGTAAATAATTAATCTAAAACAAATTTGAAAACTAAAACAAAATTGATTAATCAGTTCTTTAAAAATTGTGGCGACATTACTATACGATAATACGTGTAGGTTATTCATCTGGAATTGCACGATTCAAAAGTATAAATACGGAAACCCGAAAGTCATCGGCCAAAGCCAAAAGAACCCAAAAAAGAGCAGAATATGAAAATTACACAAATTAAAAAAGGAAAAATAACTACTAATCAGATGAAAGTTCTTAAACGTAGTAAGCTATGCAACTTAAGTGGCCATAGAGAAAAGATCTGCTATTACAAAATGGATCGGTATGAGGCTCCATTCTTATGTCATGTATGCCTACATAACAAGCATCGAGCTAACCAACGTCCGCGCAGTTGCTGAACAAGTGCCTTTGGAACGGAAAACGTTACAAACCTAGAGTTTTTTGGTTTAACCCCGATAATAAACGAAAACAGAAGTAACGAAAGTGAAAGAAGAATAAGAAATAAGAATTTAGTTACGCGAGTGTTTTATGATTAAAAGACATGGAAGTTATGACAACGTTCTCATTTGTGTCGTCATTTATTTATAAGAAGTATTTCTTTCTGTCGTTCTGTCTATCTGTAAATCTGTCTTTTTGTCTGTTTGTTAGTCTGTCTGTCTATCTGTCTGTCTTAACACATTTAAGATAAAAAAGCTTCTATGGTTATTCACACATTTTTTTTTAATTTTCAAAACATATTAAATAAAATTAAAAATAATAGAATATTTAAATTTTAATGTTTGAATACTAAATATATTAACTTAAGTCAAATATTAAAATAAAAGTTATTTTAAAGATTATACTACTTTCTCATTTGTAAGTCGTCATTTATTTATTGGTAGTATGTTTTTCTGTCTGTCTGTCTTAAAGCATCTAAGATAATAAAGCTTATATTGATATTCACAATTCTGATTCAACAAAACTTATGTTAAACGAACTGATGAATAGAAAGAAAACTTCCCAACTTGGATTGAAAAACATATCACTGTTCAACACGACTTTGACGATACTTACTACTCGATAATTTAGTCAACAGCTCATACAGACCGAACTAAAACAATGAATAGTAAAATTTCAAATAACCATAAATTTAATTAATCATTTAATCTTTCATCCAGAACAAAACAGATTTCAATTATCTTAATTTTCGTAAAACAAACATGCTAAATACATTTAATTTAAATTTAAAATATTTTTAACTGTTGTGTTTTTATTTATATATGATTTTTGTATTTACAATTTTTTTATTATTTAGCTTATAAGCCACGTTGTGAACTTAACCAACTATAGGGTAATGTTGTGCGAGTGTGCGTTTTGACACACAGTTTATTGTAAAAACAAAATAACCCATGTATTACACATTATTGTATACAATAAATACTCTGCAACATTTACATTTGTCGTTTAATTAATAAGTGTATCATTTGAGTATTATTGGTTTGTTATAATTGATTTCATTCTTTTGCCAGATATATTAACAAAATTTACAATAAATATTTATACAATTCTGATATAATTGTTATAAATAAAATGAAAAATGAATTCTAAAATTAGATTAATAAAAGAGAAGTTGAAAAAAATCGATAATTAAAAGCTTTTTGAGAATTAAGAAATTCAAATGGAAAAAACAAAAAAAACCTAATAATTTATGTTTTAGAAATTAGAAAAATTTAGAAAACTTGATATTAATTATTGTAGATTATAAATTGACTTTCAAATTCTATACGAATCTAACGATTTTAAATATCTATAACGATTTCTTTTGACACTTCATTAGGTTTAACTGTTTTTTAATAAAAATAAAAAGTAGTTGCTAAACGTTTTTGGAATTATTTAAAATAATGTTTACCTCGTGAAGAATTTCATTAACTTTTTTCTCTCTTTCATAATTGCTTATATGCTGTTTCATTCGTATGTATGACTATTGTTATCGAATAAAATATTAATAAATAAAATTTCTAATTAAAATTTGTATTATAAAGACCACAAATCTGATATGTTCTTTAACGGTTAATGTTCCAATAAACAGATCGTCCTGTTGTACGTAAGATAATAGCGATATAATACTGTTAATATCCGCTAGTTTTCCATTTAGCTTAACCTCTCCTTTCACTTTCACGTTCGTTAAGTTAAGCTGAGTTAACACATTCATTAGCGTTGTCTTTCCAGCTCCGCTAATCAATATAAATAATTATTTATGTTCATAAGCTAAACATATACAATATTTAGGTTTTACAAATTAAATAGCATCGCATTGATTTAACAAAATAAATTTTATATGAAGAAAATAAAGATAAAAGATAAATATTAGTATACTTAAACGCAATGAAACTTATTAAATAAAAATACAAAATATTCTGCAACATAGAAGTGATTTGACAATATTTAATATTATTGAATATTATAAGAATATATTACTTTGCTTAAAAGGTTTTTCGGTTTTTCGTCTTTTATATTTAAGAATTAGCACTAAAATCAAATGAATTGGTAAATATAAGCGAATGTTTTAAAATGAATATAAGTAAGCACAAAATGTGTTTATATCATAGCTGCGACAGCCATACCTGCAACCAATAATAGCCAACAACTGACCAGGTTTTACTTTACCATTCACTATTTAAATTTAAAAAGAAAAAGTTAATGTCTGGTTAAAATAATTATAATTTTTTCCTACTTTGTAAAATTCAGCTTTTGGATTTGAAATTTCACCTGTCTGTCAGTTTGCCTTTCTGTGTACTTTCTATCTGTCTGTGTCAGTAGCCTTATTAATTTTTATTCATTTCAATTTTCTCATTGATTTTTCAGTAATGTTAAGATACTATATAATAAATTCTTTTTTCGTAAAGTAAATGCAATTAATTTCCAATTAACTAAACTAATACACATAACTAATCATTTAAAATATATTTGAATCAAAGTAAGCGCTTTATAATGTTCGTTATAGTTTTAGTTAAAATTAAATAACACTTAATCTGATCAATTCTTACCATTTTTCAAGATATGGAACGTTTTATTTCTTTCGCTTTTTCTTAATTCTAAACATCTCAACTATGTTTTGCTAAACACGTTAATATTATTCCACGATATGGTCACTGGTTCAGCAATATTGCTTATTTTTCTAAATCTTTTAAATTCATCTTGTCTTACATAACAATTGGTATTTTCTTCATTAAATTTCAAATCTAAATCGGTATCATTTTTGTATATTTTATTATATTGGTTATCAATCCCATCATCGATTAACTCCGATATTGTATTAATAGTTTGGTTATTAGTTATCGAATTTGATTTACTTTTACCCATATTTCAGAACAATTACACAAATATCTATTTACAGTCAATATTGAACTAAATATTGAATGACTTTCATTGACAAACAATAAAAAATATTTGCACTAAAAAATAATTGTAATCGTTATAAATAGTTCGTATAACTGTATTAAATAGAAGTGATGAATGAGGAAAATATTATGAAATGAAAATGAAACGACAACGACAACAATTACGACCACTACTCCATTCATTGCAAGGGAATCTCAAACCGTTATAACAAAAATTTCATCAAACATTTATCGTTGCGTTAGTATTGGCATATTTGCCGATCCGTACGATAAAACTCAAACAAAGTATTATGAATGCACTTTTATCGCTTCTCACAAATAATGTCCACCCCATTATCAATTTGATCCAACAGTGTCTCACTGCGTCCATAAAAATTAGCAAATTTCTTCCACACCTCCAACCACTACTACATTAATCAATCGAATATGGCTAAATTATTTGAGATGCAAAAAAGAGGGATTCTTTCGCAATCCGTTTAATTGTCACTCATTTTATAGCTGTTACAAAAATGAGTTAACAGAAAAATCTCTTCAAATCGCGCTTTTTTTGCCGCTTTTACCATCTCTGGTATTCGACAATAAAACGGTGATATGTGTTCATCAAGAGGATATAAATGCAAAGACCAACCAATACCTGCCGACACACCATCGTTTGACCATTTCCAACAAAGTACAACCACAACCATTGGGCCAATAACTTTGTCGATGGAAATTTTTAATGTTTGTTTGATGTTTGTTTAATAACATTATTTGCCATCGACTGGTTTAAGCAAATCAAAAATGTTTCGTAACATTACTTAAAATCTTAGTCTACAGCTAAATGTTTAGAAAAAAGTGAACTTAGACTTGAATTGAAACCTAGTTTTTTTGAGCATTGATGTCACAATTGAGTATTAATGTTTTAAATTTGAACACATGTAGTCTCTATATAAGCTTATATTATACCTAAAGGATCACAAATTATGGCGAGAAAATGGAATCTAATTACAACTGTACAATAATGAACGTATTTTTTTAATGATTTGCATATTTGTTTAACTAAACTTTTGATGCATTAACTTCTGTATTAAAATTCTCTAAATTATAAATATGATTCACTGAATTCAAAATCGGAAGGATGAGAATTGCGATTCGAGACGAAACCCGAATCACTGATTGGATCGATACTGATTATGTTTATGTCTTCATCTTTTTTCGTCTCACTTTCATCGAAATCCGGTTTTTGTATTCGAACCGCTTTTTTAATTTGTTGTTTACACTGTTGCTTCTCTTCCTATTTCTTTAATTCTTTCTGTTGTTTCATTATTATATCGATTTTTACGTTCACCTGTTCGATAAGTTTCTCCTTTTCGGCAATTTTTTCCTTTAGCTCGTCATTCTCGAGCGTTAATCTTTTCAACTTTTCATCCTCTTCGCGGCTCGTTATCGTTTCTTGAAATGTTCCGTTAGTATGAGTACCATAAAGACATACAAAAAAAAGTTAGTTTTAATGCAGAAAATACAACATTTCTACGTTTACCGGTATGAGGTTCAGATCTTCTGCGTAATAATTCCACAATTTTTGGAACAAATATTAACGCCATGGATAAGAAGCAGCAAAAAATGATGGCTAATGCAATAAACGGGAAATGCGAATCGACGTGATTCGTGATCACCAATGAAATTGGTGCCGTTATCGCGCATAATATCTATTAAAAGGTTACTCATATTAAATGGAGATCTCAAGAAACTAAGGGTTGATTTCGAGTACACCATTATTTATTGAGCTTACTTACAACGACATTGTAGATACTCATACCGACCAATCGCGAGTCGTTCATCTGTTTTAACTTAACGCTTCTCGTTTCGTATGTCAAAAATAAACCGAAAAGTAGTAAAAGACCTTTATATCCGAATAGTATTCCGTACCAAATATAATTCGCTTCGCAGTGTTCCAAACGCGGTTCAATCTATTCGATTCAAGT